>CM033475.1:29156538-29312493 GCA_019447015.1 Hymenochirus boettgeri | reverse complement strand
CAAAACATGGTGGACCATTCCGTTCTAAAGCTGGCGATATGTCTTCAACATGGTGGCCCATTCCGCTGTAAAGCTGGCAATGTCATCAAACATGGTGGGCCATTCCATTCTAAAGCTGGCAATGTTATCAAACATGGTGGACCATTCCGTTCTAAAGCTGGCGATATGTCTTCAAACATGATGGCCCATTCCGCTCTAAAGCTGGCAATGTCATCAAACATGGTGGGCCATTCCGCTCTAAGCTGGCGAATGTCTTCAAACATGGTGGCCCATTCCGCTCTAAGCGGGCAATGTCATCAAACAGGTGGCCCATTCCGCTCTAAAGCTGGCAATGTTATCAAACATGGTGGACCATTCCTTCTAAAGCTGGCGATATGTCATCAAACTGGTGGGCTATTCTGTTCCAAAGTTTGCAATATGTCATTGACTTGAATTGTAAAGATAGCTAGTAAATCATCTGTTTGGATATGCTGGATATGTCATCAATGCTGGATATGTCATCAAACATGGTGCGTTATTCCGTTCTAAAGGCTGATATATGTCATCAACATGGTGCGTTATTCCATTCTAAAGCTGGATATATGTCATCAAACATGGTCGTTTTCCGTTCTAAAGCTGGCAATGTCTCAACATGTGGACCATTCCTTCTAAAGCTGGCATATATGTCATCAAACATGGTGGGCTATTCTGTCCAAGTTTGCAATATGTCATTGACATTGAATTGTAAAGATTACTAGTAAATGCATCTGTTTGGATATGCTGATTGTCATCAATGCTGGATATGTCATCAAACATGGTGCGTTATTCCGTTCTAAGCTGGATATATGTCATCAAACATGGTGCGTTATTCCATTCTAAAGCTGGATATATGTCATCAAACATGGTGCGTTTTCCGTTCTAAAGCTGGCGATATGTCATCAAACTGGTGCGTTTTTCCGTTCTAAGCTGGATATATGTCATCAAACATGGTGCGTTTTCCGTTCTAAAGCTGGCTGTCTCAAACTGTGCGTTATTCCTTTCTAAAGCTGGCAATGTCATCAAACAGTGTGACCTTCCATTCTAAAGCTGGCGATATGTCATCAAACATGGTGGGCCATTCCGTTCTAAAGCTGCGAATGTGTCATCAAACATGGGCCATTCCTTCTAAAGCTGGTGATATGTTCTTCAAACATGGTGGCCATTCCCTCTAAAGCTGGCAATGTCATCAAACATGGTGGGCCATTCCATTCTAAAGCTGCACATGTTATCAAACATGGTGGGCCTTCCATCTAAAGGTGGCGATATGTCATCAAACAGGGTGGCCATTCGTTCTAAAGCTGGCGATATATTCATCAAACATGGTGGGCCATTCCATTCTAAAGCTGGCGAAATGTCATCAAACATGGGCCATTCCATTCTAAAGCTGGCGATATGTCTTCAAACATGGTGGGCCATTCCATTCTAAAGCTGGCAATGTTATCAAACATGGTGGACCATTCCATTCTAAAGTTGGTGATATGTCTTCAAACATGGTGGCCCATTCCGCTCTAAAGCTGGCAATGTCATCAAACATGGTGGCCCATTCCGCTCTAAAGCTGGCAAGTGTCATCAAACATGGTGGCCCATTCGCTCTCAGCTGGCAATGTCATCAAACATGGTGGCCCATTCCATTCTACTAAAGCGGCAATGTTATCAAACATGGTGGCCCATTCCATTCTAAAGCTGGCGATATGTCATCAAACATGGTGGGCCATTCCATTCTAAAGCTGGCGATATGTCATCAAACATGGTGGGCTATTCTGTTCCAAAGTTTGCAATATGTCATTGACATTGAATTGTAAAGATTAGCTAGTAAATGCATCTGGAAGCTTTCTCATTTGCTGGAGGAGAAAACGGATATTATTTACTCTGGTTTCTATATCGGTGGGGCTCAGGCGGTGGAATTGCACTTATAAATCTTGTAGCAAAAAACACATTCTAAATTGTTAAGACAAACCTCCTTCATTTATCTATGTACAGAAAGCTTAGTGGGTTTTTTGGTTGGGTTTTTTTTGGGCTATGTGTGCAAATGTAGGAGGAAAAGGTACATTTATCTTTGCTTTACCCCTTGGCGCCTCAGTGTTGAATCTAAAATCAAACCTGATTCAGATTGCTTCTAAAATTTGGATTCTGCAGTTCTGTAAACATTGTTCAATCTGTGGAGAAAAATTTGTCAAAATATAGGATAACCAAACCCAACTGCCTAGGCTAAAGGAGACCTGAACTGCTGATGACAATCCCCTATATGGTAAAGAAAATCAAACCCCAGTCCCACAGATCAGAAACCAACTTCAGGTGGCAGGTGTGTCTTTGTCAGAGACTAAAATCTGAAACAGAAATACAGACGCTACACTGCAAGATACAAGCCTCTAGAAAGTCACAGAAACAGGACAGACAGTTTGCCAAAAAGTACTTTGAGGGATAGGCCACACTGACACGTTTTAAATGCGCGAGTTAAAGAGACAACAGAATTCTGGTTAAAAATGTTCTGGATAAATTAAGCCAAGGGGGGATTGTGGAGAAGTACAGGAACTGCCCAAGATCCAAGGCTTACCAGCTTATCAATTAAACATGGTGGTGGCAGTTTGATGGCTTGGCTTTGTATAGCTTTCACAGGTACACTTATCTTCAGTGATAATGCTGATGGCAGTTTCACAAAGAATTGCCATCAGCAATGTATAGTATAGTAACATCAGCTCAAGTTCTAGTAAGTGCCTCCGAACTCATTGGAAGGTTGATCCTGCAAGAAGATAATGACCCCAATTAAAGTGCTCGGTCCTGAGCATTCTCCCTATGTAAAGCAGGAGGAGAACACTCGGGACTGCAGTTTTCCCCCTGCCGCAGCCAACTCCTTATACTTTTAAGTACAGTGAGACAACCGCGGCAGGAGGTACATTTTCAGGGTTTCCCAAATGACGCAGAGGCTGACGGGGAATGTTGCCGGCCTCACGATCCTTCAGGAAATAGTATCCTGCTTAAGGCAACAAGGGAAATATCTCAAGCTAAAAAAATGGGAAATTCTTGAATGGCCAAGCCAGTCATCTGATTTATAGCCTATTGAGCCTTCCATATGCTAAACAGGAAACATAAGGAACAAGCAGTAGTTGAATGTTGCTGCAGTAGAGGCTTGGCAGAACATCACCAGAGAAGATACTTGGCACCTGGGGATGTCTGTGAATCACAGACTTCCAGCAGTCATTGCATGCAAGGAATATGCAACTAAGTGCTATACATGGCCGGTTTTATATACCTTTGTTTGTCTCAAACATTGGGGTGCTCGGAAATGATGGACTGGACTAAATATAAAAAGTCTTGTCATTTCTACATGGGGAAAATCAATGAAAAATGAGTCTTTGTCCCAAACATTAGGCAGGGAAATGAACATCATCTGTGCAAAATCTTATTGGTGCCCTTACCTTTATTCACCTAGATTCTTGCGTGCACTGGAGTCCCGTGTTATGCATAGATGGAACATCCATGAAGTTTATTATTAATAATAATAATAATAATAATGGTGTAGTCATTTATATTAGTACTGACCATTAGCAGCCAATACAATAGAGAATTGGAAGTCTGTGTGTAAAAAGGGATTAACGAAATATGTTCATATGTTATGTGGCTCAGTGTTTAGCACTAATACATGGCAGAGCCTTCAGTTCAAATCCTCCCCTGGCTACATCTACAAGGAGTGTGAATGGTATTCCTGTGATTGCATGGACTTCCTGCCAGTATTCCAGTTTCCCCCACAATCACAATGATATACTGGATGCAGGAATGACTAATAAGGGGACGGTCCCCGAAACGCATTGGATGACGATGTTGTATATTCATTGTGTGCAATAAAGTTTATCTTAACTGGATCCGGAAGTCCCATCTATTTGCTTTGCATTGCATGTAAGGAATGGTCTAATATGTTCAGTGCTGTATAAATAGGGATCTGACAACATTTTTGGCAAGGTAAAGTTAACCCACTTTCTGTCAAACAGGTAGGTAGAATGCAAATATGCAATTCCCTGTGAGGGACTTTAACTGATACGAAAGCCTAACGGTATTACCTGTCTGAAATCTCCAAAATAATTGTGTTCGAAAAATAAAGGCACAAATAGTGATACAAACTATAAGTTAAAATGATTGTGACTTTTAATTTATGCTCTTTTTTCCAATTTATCATCATGGCTTCTCTGACATCACATTCCTTGTATTAGTAGGAGGAGTTTAATCTAGTCCACACCCTGCCCCCATCCTTTGCTACTCTGCACTGATTCTGACCTCATTTTTGTCCTGGAATTTCCTGTTTACATGTCAAACGAACAGCACTCAACATTGAGCACATTTTCGATGCATTCCTATTAAGCGACGTGATTGTTTTGAAACTTGTAACACATCAAAAAGTGGAGAGCTGGAGATTTAACACATTTCTTTTTAAATTATTGTGTGTTTAGCTCCATTTGTATTACAGTTTCTCTGCACAAATGTATATGGTCCTCATATAGGCTGTGTATATAATATATATAGTAACCCACTGTGTAGAGATTCTCAAATTCCTGTTACTGTGTGTGTCCTCTTGATAATTTAGAATACTGATACCAAGTACTGTGTAGTACTGGCAGTATACACTAGATCTCAGAGTATTATATTGGAAATGATAACTACATCCTTCTCTAACAACAGTGTCCAGCAAATCAGGGATCTGGCAATAGTCATTGGCTGGGCTTTTGACATCTCTGGCTGTAGTCAGTAGTCACTGGCTGGGCTTTTGTCATCTCTGGCTGTGGTCAGTAGTAGTCAATGGATGGGCGTATGTAATCTCTGGCTGTAGTCACTAGTCATTGGCTGGGCTTTTGTCATCACTGACAGTAGTCACTTGCCATTGGCTGGGCTTTTGTCATCTCTGGCTGTAGTCACTAGTCATTGGCTGGGCTTTTGTCATCTCTGGCTGTAGTCGGTAGTCATTGGCTGGGGTTTTGTCATCTCTGGCTGTAGTCACTAGTCATTGGCTGGATTTTTCTCATCGCTGGCTGTAGTCATTAGCTGGGCTTTTGTCATCTCTGGCTGTAGTCACTAGTCATTGGCTGGGCTTTTGTCCATCACTGACAGTATTCACTTGCCATTGCTTGGCTTTTGTCATCTCTGGCTGTAGTCGGTAGTCACTGGCTGGGTTTTTCTCATCGCTGGCTGTAGTCAGTAGTCATTAGCTGGGCTTCGGTTATCTCTGGCACTAGTGATTGGATGGGCTTTTGCTAAGTCCACTTATCTATTAATTTTATTCTTAGATAAAAATAAACAATTGCACACAACATGAATGATATAAATATGATGAGCGTATCAAAACAAAATCAGATCCCATGGCTGCAATTCTGTTCAGTGTGTTAAGTTCATGAACTCAAAAAGGCTTCATTTACATCTGGTTTAAATTTCCTGTTAATTCCTGGAATCAAATCAGGGCCAGTTGAATGAAATTCATGAAGCATATTGTGCAATACTATGTGAGATAAGATCATTCTGAGCAGGAAATTAATAGATGTTCCTACTAAATCATCTCACATGGGTGGTGATAAGAAAGAAAGAAACATCACAGAACAAGATTTATCTTAAAATACAATATCATTCTAAAGGGAGATTATTTAAAAAAACAGCAAATTGGCTTGAAAGTTCTCATTTTAGAAGGTAACGCTCTATGACTGCACAAAGATCTGTTAAAAAGCAACTGTGGATTTTCGAACAAGTTAGGGCTAGGCCACACTGCTGCGTTTTTTTTGCGTTTGCGATTTTCCAAAATCATTGAAAACGTGGCAACGCAAAAAAAACGAGAGTTTTTCGGTGCGATTGCGATCTGTATTTTTAATCGCAATCGCATGCGTTTTCCTATACTTATTGAAGAAATCGCAAACGCAATGAAAATCGCACATGAAATCGCATGCGATTGCGATTGCATTTGCGTTTCAGTGTGGCCTAGCCCTAAGGTTAATTAAAAGCCTGCAGTCTTTCCTTTAAAATGAGCCCTGGATCACTCTTTGCTGTAGCCTGTGAGAAATTATATTGTGGTAAATGTTCACATTCCCTGCTTCCAGTAGGTTGAATGATATTGCCTGTCCCTTAGCTCCACCCCAGGGGAGAAGCATGCTAAAGCCTTGTACACACGTGCGATCGCGGTTCCTGACCCGCAACGCACGATGTGTACGAACCTGTGTGCAGGCGCTTTATCGGCCAAAACGGTCGTTCGGCTGATAAAGCCGAAACGGTAGGGACCCGCAATTGCACGTGTGTACGAGCCTTTACTTAAAGGCTATCTTAACTAGAATTCTTTTTTTTTTAAATTGACTGTTGAGAAGGGGAGCCTGTTAAAGCTAAAGGGCAATTGATTGGGACAGCTGTAAAGGGTCCTAAAAACAGGACAGGATCACCAAAATCAGACCTGCCTTATTTCTTAGAAATTCTTTAACCCATGATGTCTGTTTGGGCAGGTAACGTGATAAAAATAATGTTTTTATTTCCAAATATTTGCTATAGCAGAAAATAAAGCAGAATCCACCCTGTAAAAAGCAAATAATCCCAGGGCAACAATAAACATTAAATACAGAAATATTTTATTTCATTGAAAATGTCCGCATTCGTATTGCATTTACAACACATAGAGTCCTATCTTGTCTTTAATAAATAGATTTCATGGAAAATATGATCAGTGTATAAAAATTATGGGAATTAAAAGCTGATCCATATACTGTACAGAGCATGCAGTTCTGTGGATATATATAAAATGTGCCTCCTTCATAGCCACCAAGAAAATCTATTGTGTAGGAGAGTAGTGTAGCTGCCTGGCAGAATTAGACAAGCCATGGTGCTAGAGCAAGTTTTAGGATTAAAGGGAAAGTTCACCCCCAAATGAAAAATTACACATGCAGATTACACTTCCCTCAAATCGCAACAGTTAAGTCTGGCTTGTAGGCAGCCCAAAGTTCCCTTCGACTTATGACTCTCTCCCATAAGTAATGGCCATGACAGATGATGTAACAGCCAATGACCGAACCCTGTACACCAAGCTACCGCCACCTAAAGGTGTAATAGATATTATACAAACTCTTACAGCTTTAAGAGGATGCAGAAAAGGGGGAGTAAAACTTTGGCTGCCCACCAGGTAAGTTAGGCAAGGTACACACAGGCAGATAAGTTGCCGCAGCTGAAATTTTATTGTGACCAATCTTGCGGTCCATATCTGTCATAGAAAAAATAAGCAGATGGGGCCCCTTAGCTCCAAGGCCCCCCTGCGGTTGCCCCCTCTGCTCCCCTGGTAGTTACACCCGTGTCCACCCTGAAAACAAAAAACTGGTGAGTTGTCAGTTATCTACCTGCAACCCTGACTGCTATTTTTACCTTTTTATTACATACATTTGTAAACAGATATTTAATGAAAAGTTCTCTTCCATTCTGAAAAAGGTATCTGCCTTCTCTCTCTGCTCAATGAGATTTTTATAAGCTTGAGCATGTGAAGAGGAGGCAGCAGGTGAAACCGCAGTCAATCATTGGTTGTGATGTCAGTTGTCAGAGCCTGCATGGAGGGAGGGGTCAGATTACTTTGCCAGAATGAGGACAATAATTATCCTTAAATATCTGGTTAGTAATACAGGTAATAAAGTGTAAAATCTATCAGTTGGGATTGGGGGCAGGTAAAGATCATTGGTTGTATTTTCCAGATTCTGGAACAGAATTATTTCTTAGGCATCTGACTGATCCCCTCTGCCAAGAATTACAATTCAAACCCCTCCAATATGACTTTCTATATAAGCACAAATACAAATCCAGCTGTTTTACAGAGAAATTTGGTCCATTGTTAAAAAAGATTTTAAGCCAAACTTATAAAAAATGTTTTAAACAATCTAGGTATACAAAATATTTCTATATATATAAAATGTTTAGAATATGTCACTCCTTGTTCGGGCTTATGCAATAAAAAGTTGATAACGTTTTACCACATTTTCTGCAGTGACGAATCATATGTTATCTAACTGCAGTAAACCACTAAAAAAACTAACTTCTGATTGGTTGCAGGAAATTAATGGCACAGCATTTCACCTCCTATTGCCTCAGCCCCTTTGTGCTCGGATCGCTTTGATTGTGCTTTTTATTTATCATTATCCCGGCCAGTTGTAACCTGCACCCCACTGATTTCTAGATGATTAATTTGCTTTATGTTACCTGCCATGTTCTAATTGTGCAGCTTCAGCCAATAGCAGAAAAGAAAGCAGAAACCCCATTCATAAGCAGGAGTACTAGGTAGAAAATGAGTGATAAGTAGAGCACAAATCCCCGTCACATAAGCAAAGGTTTAGTGGGTAGAAAAAAAACAAATTCATTCCACTGGCGGGAGAACAAGACTGCTGCAACCTATAGCAATAATCAGAGCGCAAACCTAAATGCACAGCTAGGCAAGATTCATCCTTAAGAAAAGCACAAATCGCATCTGCTAACAAGAATAATAAGCAGGTTGCAACACAAAGCAGGAAGTGCTGCGGTAGGACTCCGCCTATAGCAGGAAGCATAGCACAAATCCATCCCACCTGCATAGCAGGCAACATAAAACAATTAAAGAATTTTATCACTCTTTTATGGCATGTCCAATGATTTTGTCAAATATTTAGTCATCAACAAAGGCAAATTCATTAATTGGTAATTGGTATGTAAAATAATTAACTAGGACTATTATTTCCAATCTCCACGGCAACTGAACACGTGTTTTAATCAACAGGCCTTCTCTAGGGAACAGTAATAATCGGTTAAAACTTTCCAGGCTTTGGGAGCCATAAATCCATCTGGTGGGTTCTCCCCTTCACGTGCCAATTTCCTCATTCGTGTTCCTGATATGAAGTCGAACTCATCATTTCTGGAAAACATGGAGAAAAATTAATGAACAATTGTGCATAATATTGACCAGGCCACAAATGACCAATTCTGCACAACATTTTGTATCTTTCATTGACTTGTAATTGTGGTATTTTAAGACACAATTATAAATAGGCCCCTAGGAGTATTGCCTGACCAGAAGCAACGAGAGCTGAAAGACACATATTTCTAGTTACCTTTCTTTTTCATAAAATTGCATGGCCTTGTTCTTTTTATTGTACGCAGCGACTCTAAAGGGAATGATTTCAACAGACGTCAGCCCGGGTGCCATGCTCAGCACTTTTCCTCCATGTGACGGCTCATACAGATCTTGTTTGGTATCAGGGTGGGGCATCCCTGCTGGGTCACGCCCCACAATGTAGAAATTACAGCCAGCAATCATCCGGGCCCTGCAGTGCCACTGAACCTGAAAGAAACAAAAGATAACATTATTTAATGAATGTGTGGTAACAATATTTAATGGATTTGTGGTAACAATATTTAATGGATTTGTGGTAACAATATTTAATGGATATGTGGTAACATTATGTAATGGATGTGTGGTAACAATATTTAATGGATTTGTGGTAACAATATTTAATGGATATGTGGTAACATTATGTAATGGATGTGTGGTAACATTATTTAATAGATGTGTGGTAACATTATTTAATGGATGTGTGGTAACATTATTTAATGGATGTGTGGTAACATTATTTAATGGATGTGTGGTAACAATATTTAATGGATGTGTGGTAACAATATTTAATGGATGTGTGGTAACATTATTTAATGGATGTGTGGTAACAATATTTAATGGATGTGTGGTAACAATATTTAATGGATGTGTGGTAACAATATTTAATGGATGTGTGGTAACATTATTTAATGGATGTGTGGTAACAATATTTAATGGATGTGTGGTAACATTAATTTAATGGATGTGGTAACATTATTTAATGGATGTGGTAACATTATTAATGGTGTGTGGTAACATTATTTAATGGATGTGGTAACATTATTTAATGGATGTGGTACACATTATTTAATGGATGTGTGGTAACATTATTTTAATGATGTGGACATTATTTAATGGCTGTGGTACATATTTAATGGATGTGGGTAACATTATTTAATGGATGTGTGTAACATTTTTATGGATGTGTGCGCATTATTAATGGATGTGTGGTAACATATTAATGGATGTGTGGTAACATTATTTAATGGATGTGTGGTAACATTATTTAATGATGTGTGGTAACATTATTTAATGATGTGTGGTAACATTATTTACATGTGTGGTAACATTTTTGATAGAGTGTGGTAACATTATTTAATGATGTGTGGGTACACATTATTTAATGAAATGGTGTGGTAACATTATTTAATGGATGTGTGGTACATTATTTAATGGATGTGGTAACATTATTTAATGGGATGTGTGGTAACCTTATTTAATAATGTGTGGTAACATATTTAATTAAATGGATGTGGTAACAATTATTTAATGGATTTGTGGGGTAAATTATTTAATGGATTTGGTAACATTATTTAATGGATGTGTGTACATTATTTTTGATGTGGTAAATTATTTATGGTGTGTGTAACTTATTTAATAAATGTGTGGTAACATTATTTAATAAATGTGGTTGGTAACATTATTTAATGGATGTGTGGTAACTTATTTATGGATTTGTGGTAACATTATTTATATGATGTGGGTAACATTATTTAATGGATGTGTGGTACATTATTTATAGATGTGTGGTAACATTATTTATAAGATGTGTGGTAACATTATTTAATTGTGTGGGTACATTATTATGGATGTGTGGTACATTATTTAATGGATGTGTGGTACATTATTTAATGGATGTGTGTAACATTATTTATGGATGTGGTGGTAACATTATTTAATAATTGTGGTAACATTATTTAATGGATGTGGTAACATTATTTAATGGATGTGTGGTAACATTATTTAATGATGTGTGGTAACAATTATTAATAAATGTGTGGTAACATTATTTATGGATGTGTGTTAAAATTTATAAATGTGTGGTAACAATTATTTAAATGGATGTGTGGTAACATTATTTAATGGATGTGTGGTACATTATTTAATAGATGTGTGGTAACATTATTTAATGGATGTGTGGTAACATATTTAATTGGATGTGTGAACATTATTTAATAAATTGTGGACATTATTTGATGTTGTGGTAACATTATTTAATGGATGTGTGGTAACATTATTAATAGATGTGTGGTAACATTATTTAATAGATGTGTGTAACATTATTTAATTAAGGTGTGGGGTAACATTATTTAGTAAAAATGTGGTAACATTATTTAATGGATGTGTGGTAACATTATTTTATGAATGTGTGGTAACATTATTTAATGGATGTGTGGTAACATTATTTAATGATGTGTGGTAACATTATTTAATGAATGTGTGGTAACATTATTTAATGTATGTGTGGGTAACATATTTAATTATGATGTGTGGTAACATTTTTAATGGATGTTGTGGTAACATTATTTAATGGATGTGTGGTAACATTATTTAATGGATGTGTGGTAACATTATTTAATGGATGTGTGGTAACATTATTTAATGGATGTGTGGTAACATTTTTAATAAATGTGTGGTAAAATTATTTAATGGATGTGTGGTAACAATATTTAATGGATGTGGGTAACATTATTTATAATGTGTGGTAACATTATTTAATGATGGTGTGGTACATTATTTAAGGATGTGGTAACATTATTTAATGGATGTGTAACATTATTTAATGATGTGTGGTAACATATTTAATGGATGTGTGGTAACATAATTTAATTAAATGTGTGGAACATTATTTAATGGATGTTGGTAACATTATTTAATGGATGTGTGGTAACATTATTTAATAGATGTGTTGGTAACATATTTAATGGTTTGTGGTAACACTATTTAAGGATGTGTGTTAACATTATTTATGGATGTGGGTAACATTATTTAGATGGGAAATGTGTGGTAACATTATTTAATGGATGTGTGGTAACATATTTAATAAATGTGTGGGAACATTATTTAATGGATGTGTGGTAACATTATTTAATGATGTGGTAACATTATTTAATGGATGTGGGGTAACTTATTTAATGGATTGTGGTAACATTATTTAATGATGTGGTAAATTACTTTTAATGGATGTGGTAACATTATTTAATGGTGTGTGGTAACATTATTTAAGGGATGTGGTTACATTATTTAATGGATGGTGGTTGTTAACATTTTAATGGATGTGTGGTAACATTATTTAATGTGATTGTGGTAACATTATTAAATGGATGTGTGGTACATTATTTAGGATGTGTGGTAACATGTATTTAATGTATGTGTTGGTAACATATTTAATTGATGTGTGGTAACATTATTTAATGATGTGTGGTAACATTATTTAATGGATGTGTGGTACATATTTAATTGTGGTAACATATTTAATGGATGTGTGTAACATTATTTAATGGATGTGTGGTAACATTATTTAATAAATGTTGGTAACATTATTAATGGATGTGTGGTAACATTATTTAATGGTATGTGGTAACATTATTTAATGGATGTGTGGTAACATTATTAATAATGTTTGGTAACATTATTATAATTGTGTGGAACATTATTTAATGGTTGGTGGTAACATTATTTAATGGATGTGTTGGTAACATTATTTAATGGATGTGGTCAACATTATTTAATAGGATGTGTGGTAACTTTATGAAATAAATGTGTGGTACATTATTTAATAATGTGGTGGTAACATTATTTAATGATGTTTGGTAACATTATTTTAATGGATTGTGTGGTAACATTATTTTAATGGATGTGTGGTAACTATTTATAGATGGTGGTAACATTATGGAATATTGTAACATTATTTAAGATGGTGGTAACATTATTTAATGGATTGTGGTAACATTATGTTACAAATGTGGTGGTAACATTATTTTGGATGTGTGGTAACATATTTAATAATGTGTGGTAACATTATTTAATGTATGTGTGGTAACATTATTTATGGATGTGTGGTAACATTATTTCATAATGTGTGGTAACATATATTTAATGGATGTGTGGTAACATTATTTTAATGGATGTGTGTAACATTATTTAATAAATAAATGTGTGGAACATTATTTAATGGATGTGTGGTAACATTATTTAATGGATGTGTGGTAACATTATTTAATAGATTGTGGTAACATTATTTAATGGATGTGGGGGTAACATTATTAATTAGGTGTGGAACATTTTATAAATGGTGGTAACATTATTTAATGATGTGTGGTAACATTATTTTTATGAATGTTGTGGTACATTATTTAATGATGGTGGTAACATTATTTAATGAATTGTGTGTATTATTTCATGATGTGTGAACATATTTAATGTATGTGTGGTAACATTTTTAATGATGTGGGTACATTATTTAATGGATGTGTGGTAACATTATTAATGGATGTGTGGTAACTTATTTAATGAAGATTGTGGTAACATTATTTAATAATGTGTGGTAACATTATTTAATGGAGTGTGGTAACATATTTAATGGATGTGTGGTAAACATTATTTAATAAATGTGTGGTAACATTATTATGGATGTGTTGGTAACATTATTTTAATGGAGTGGTGGTAACATTATTTATGGATGTGTGGTAACATTATTTAATGGATGGGTGGTACATTAGTAATATGTGGTACAATTTAATGGATGTGTGGTAACATTATTTAATGATGTGTGGTAACATTATTTAATAATGGATGTGGTACATAATTTTATGGTGTGTGGTAACTTATTTATAATGTGTGGTAACATTATTTAATGGATGTGTGGTAACATTATTTAATGATTGTGTAACATTATTTTAAAAGTGTGGTAACTATTAATGGATGTGTGGTAACATTATTTAATGAATGTGTGGTAACATTATTTAATGGATGTGTGGTAACATTATTTAATGAATGTGGTGGTAACATTATTTAATGGATGTGGTAACATTATTTAATGAATGTGTGGTAACATTATTTAATGGATGTGTGGTAACATTATTTAATAAATGTGTGGTAACATTATTTAGGATGTGTGGTAACATTATTTAATGGATTGTGGTAACCATTATTTAATGGATGTGTGGTAACATTTTTAAATGACTTGGGTAACATAATTATTTTAATGGATGTGTGGTACATCTATTTAATGGATGTGTGGTAACATTATTTAATAAATGTGTGGTAACATTATTTAATGGATGTGTGGTAACATTATTTAATGGATGTGTGGTAACATTTAATGGATTTGTGGTCAATATTTAATGATTGTGGTAACATTATTTAATGGATGTGTGTAACATTATTTAATGAATGTGTTGGTATAAACATTATTTTAATGTATGTGTGGTAACATTATTTAATGGATGTGTGGAACATTATTTAATGGATGTGTGGTACATTAATTTTTACATGGATGTGTGGTAACATTATTTAATGGATGTGTGGTACATTATTAATGGATGTGTGGTACCATTATTAATGAATGTGTGTGTAACATTATTTAATGGATGTTGGTAACATATTTAACATGATTTGTGGTAACATTATTTAATGGATGTGTGGTACAATATTTAATCGATTGTGGTAACATTTTTTAATGGATGTGTGGTAACATTATTTAATGGATATTGTGGTAAACTATTTAATGGATTGTGGTAACATTATTTAATGGATGTGTGGTACATTATTAATGGATGTGTGGTAACATATTTAATAAAGTGTGGTAACATTATTAATAAATGTGTGGTAACATTATTTAATGGATGTGTGGTAACATTATTTAATGATTGTGTGGTACATATTTAATGGATATTGTGGGTAACATATTTAATAAATGTGTGGTACATTATTTAATGATGTGTGGTAACATTATTAATGGATTATGTGGTAACATTATTTAATGAATGTGTGGTAACATTATTTAAATGGATGTGTGGTAACATTATTTAAATGAATTATGTGTTGGTAACATTATTTAATGGATGTTGTGGTACATTATTTAATGGATGTGTGGTAACAATTTTAATAATGTGTGGTAACATATATTTATAAATGTGTGGTAACATTATTTAATGGATGTGTGGTAACATTATTTAATGGATGTGTGGTAACATTATTATGTGGGTGGTGTACATTTTTAATAAATGTGTGGTAACATTATTTTAATGAATGTGTGGTAAACAGTATTTAATGGATGTGGTACATTATTGGTGTGGTAACCATTATTTAATGGATGTGTGGGTAACATATTGTATGGATGTGTGGTAACAATTATTTAATGGATGTGTGTGTTAACATTATTAATGATGTGTGGTAACATTATTTAATAATGTGTGGTAACATTATTTAATGATTGTGGTAACCATTTATGAATTTGTAATTTAATGAACTGTTGTGGTAACATATTTAGGATGTGGTTAACATATTTAATGTGTGGTGGTAACTTATTTAAAATGTGTGGTAACATTATTTAATATAATGTGGTGGAACATGATTTTGAATAAAATGTGGGTTAACATTATTTATGAAAGTGTGGTAACATAATGGATGTGTGGTACCATTATTTAATGGATGTGTGGTAACATTATTAATGAATATGTGGTAACATTATGTAATGGATGTGTGGTAAATATTATAATGGTGGTAACATTAATAAATGTG
This sequence comes from Hymenochirus boettgeri, assembly GCA_019447015.1. Taxonomy (NCBI): domain Eukaryota; kingdom Metazoa; phylum Chordata; class Amphibia; order Anura; family Pipidae; genus Hymenochirus; species Hymenochirus boettgeri. Next base: position 29,296,835 of record CM033475.1, on the reverse strand, counting down.
TGGTACTTATTTAATGGAATGTGTAGATTTATGTGTGTGGTAACATTATTTAATGGATGTGTGGTAACATTATTTAATGGATGTGTGAACATATTTAATGGATGTGTGGTAACATTATTTAATGATGTGTGTAAATTATTTAACAAATGTGGGTAACATTATTTAATATGAATGTTGCTGGGTAAAATATTTAATGATGTGTGGTAACATTATTTAAAATGGATGTGTGGTAACATTATTTTAATGAATGTGTGGTACACATTATTAATTGGAATGTGTGGTAACATTATTTAATGATGTGTGGTAACATTATTTAATGGATTGGGTGGTAACATTATTTAATGGATGTGTGGTAACAATATTTATGATGTGTGGTAACTTATTTAATGAACTGTGTTATGATGTGTGAACATTATTATAAATGTGTGGTAACATTATTTATGGATGTGTGGTAACATTATTTAATGAATGTGTGGTAACATTATTTAATAAATGTGTGGTAACATTATTTAATGAATGTGTGGTAACATTATATGGATGTGTGGTAACATTTAATGAATGTGTGGTAACATTATTTAATGATGTGGTTACAGTATTTAATGGATGTGTGGTAACATTATTTAATAAATGTGTGGTAACATTATTTAATAAATGTGCGGTAACATTATTTAATAAATGTGGTGAACATTCTTTAATGAATGTGGTAACATTTAATGGATGTGTGGTAACATTATAAATGTTTGGAACATTATTTAATGATATGTGGGTTAACATATTAATGGATGTGTGGTAAATATTAAATAAATGTGTGGTAACATATAATGTGTGGTAACATTATTTAATGATTGTTTGGTACCATATTTAATGGATGTGTGGGGGTAACATTATTTAATGTGTGTGGGTAACATTATTAATGGATGTGTGGTAACATATTTAATGGATTTGGTGGTAAACATTATTTAATAAAGTGTGGGTACAATATTTAATGAATGTGTGGGTAACATATTTAATGGATGTGTGGTAACATTATTTAATGGATGTGTGGTAACATTATTTTTAAATGGATGTGTGTGGTAACATATTTAATGAATGTGTGGTACATTATTTATGGATTGTGGTAACATTATTTAATAAATGTGTGGTAACATTATTAATGGACTGTGTGGTAACATTATTTAATGGATGTGTGGTAACATTATTTAATGATGTGTGGTACAATATTTAATGGATGTGTGGTAACATTATTTAATGATGTTGGTAACATTATTTATGGGATGTGTGTAAACATTATTTAATATTGTGGTAACATTATTTTAAATGGGAAAATGTGTGGTAACATTATTTAATGAATGTGTGGTAACATTATTTAATGGATGTGTGGTAACATTATTTAATGGATGTGTGGGTAACATTATTTAATGATGTGTGGTAACATTATTTATTGGATGTGTGGTAACATTATTTAATGGATGTGTGGTAACATTATTTAATGAATGTGTGGTAACATTATTTAATGATGTGTAATTTTTGTGGGTAACATTATTTAATAATGTGCGGTAACATATTTAATACATGTGGGGTAACATTATTTAATGAATGTGTGGTAACATTTTAATGGATGTGTGGTAACATTATTTAATGGATGTGTGGTAACATTATTTAATGAATGTGGTAACATTATGTAATGGATGTGTGGTAACAATAGTTAATAAATGTGTGGTAACATTAATATGTGTGGTACATTATTTAATGGATGTGTGGTAGCATTATTTAATGGATGTGTGGTAACATTATTTAATGGATGTGTGGTAACATTATTTAATGGATGTGTGGTAACATTATTTAATAAATGTGTGGTAACATTATTTAATGAATGTGTGGTAACATAATTAATGGATGTGTGGTAACATTATTTAATGGAGTGTGGTACATTTTTAATGGTGTGTGGTACATTATTTAATGGATGTGTTAACATTATTTATGAATGGTGTGGTAACATATTTATTGGATTTGTGGTAACATTATTTAATGGATGTGTGGTAACATTATTTAATGGATGTGTGTGGTAACATTTTTAATGGATGTGTGGTAACATATTTAATGGATGTGTGGTAACAATATTTTGGATTTTACATTATTTAATGATGTGTGGTAACATTATTTATTGATGTGGTACATTTAATATGTGTGGTACATTTTTAATGGATGTGTGGTAACATTTTTAATGAATGGTGTGGTAACATTATTTAATGGATGTGTGGTGTACATTTTTATGGATTGGGGTAACATTATTTATGAATGTGTGGTAACATTATTATTGGATGTGTGGTACAATATTTAATGGATGTGTGGTAACATTATTTAATGGATGTGTGGTAACAATATTTAATGGATGTGTGGTAACATTATTAATGGATGTGTGGTAACAATATTTAATGGATGTGTGGTAACAATTTTAATGATGTGTGGTAACATTATTTAATGGATGTGGTGGTAACAATATTTAATGGATGTGTGGTAACAATATTTTAATGGATGTGTGGAAACATATTTAATGATGTGTGGGTAACATTATTAATGGATGTGTGGGTAACATTATTAATGGATGTGTGGTAACATATTAATGGATGTGTGGTAACTTATTTATGGATGTGTGGTAACATTATTTAATGGATGTGTGGTAACATTATTTAAATGATTGTGTAACATTATTTAATGGATGTGTGGTAACATTATTTAATGGATGTGTGGTAACATTATTAATGGCTGTTAGATGTAACATTATTTAATGGATGGTGGTAACATATTTAATGGATGTGTGGTAACATTATTTAATGATGTGTGGGTAACATATTTAATGTGTGGTAACATTATTTAATGGATGTGTGTAACAATATTTAATGGATGTTGTGGCGGGGGGGTTATTTAATGGGATGTGTGGTAAACAATATTTAATGGATGTGTGGTAACAATATTTAATGATGTTTGGTAACAATATTTAATGGATGTGTGTAACATTATTTAATGGATGTGTGGTAACATTTTAATGGATGTGTGGTAACATTATTTAATGGATGTGTGGTAACAATATTTAATGGGATGTGTGGTAACATATATTTAATGGATGTGTGGTAACATATTTAATGATGGGGGTAACAATATTTAATGGAGTTGTGGTGGTAACATTATTTAATGGATGTGTGTGTAACAATATTTAATGGATGTGTGGTAACATTATTTAATGGATGTGTGGATAAAACAAATTTTAATGATGTGTGGTAACACTTATTTAATGGATGTGTGGTAACATTATTTAATGGATGTGTGGTAACAATTTTAATGGATGTGTGGTAAACATTATTTAATGGATGTGTGGTAACAATATTTAATGGATGTGTGGTAACATTATTTAATGGATAGCGTGTGTGGCTGTGTGGTAACAATATTTAATGGATGGTGGTAATTAATGGATGTAACTGTGTAACATATTAATGGATTGTGGTATAATTAACAATTATTAAATGGATCGGTGTGGGGTGGGGGGGGTGGTAAACATTATTAATGGATGTGTGGTAACATTATTTAATTTATGTGTGGTAACAATATTTAATGGATGTGTGGTAACATTATTTAATGGATGTGTGGTAACATTATTTAATGGATGTGTGGTAACAATATTTAATGGATGTGTGGTAACATTATTTAATGGATGTGTGGTAACAATTTTTAATGGATGTGTGGTAACATTATTTAATGGATGTGTGGTAACAATATTTAATGGATGTGTGGTAACATTATTTAATGGATGTGTGGTAACAATATTTAGAATTCTACAGAAAGAATTCCAGAACTAAATAATGAATAAAATAAATAATAAAACAGTAATATGGGTGAGGCCAAACTGCAACGCACTCCTGCAATTGTGATTGCTCAATGTTTCACAATCAGAGCGCATCCCGATGATGGATCACACGCACAATGCACAGTTGAACCTTAGTCTGGCCACATCAATTGGGCCACACTTGCGTGCACTTTATAAAGCGCAATTGGATCACAATCACAATCGGAACATGCTTAAAAGGGCATCAGTGTGGCCTAGCCCTAACTAATGGTCCGTGGATTAAAGGGACACTATACTGAAAAAATGACTTTGCCTCATCTTAATCTATAATTGAATAGATGTAAGTAGCACTTACTCTGATTTGTGTGTGTTGCTGCATGCCTTCAATCCAGCACACATTTTGTTTAGGAGCAATATTCCTCCTCCCTCTTTTAACCCCTCCCACTTCCCCCCGACCTGACTTTTTCCCCACAAACCAACTGTCAAGCCTGCACACAGCATACAGCATTCCAACTGTCAAAACTCTCACAGAAGAATAGTTTTTGAGAGCAAGGAACTTGATTGACAGCTGAAATATAAGAAGTTTTAGATTGGATATCTAAAGAAATAGGGGGCAGATGAACAAAATATGATCCAGTGGTGGTTGGTAAGAATTATAGTTTCCAGATATGGTCAATTTAAAATAACCTATGTTTTGGTATAGATACCCTTTAAGTTGCCAACAAGAGCCTCTCGTGGTTTATGTAGCAAAGCACTGCGCAGGGTATGGAGGATTACTTTAAACCTACTTACATGGGGCCATATTTATAAAGGCGCGGTATTGCTATTTTGCGATACTGTGCCTTTAACGCTTGTTGCCATAAATCCATGATAGCGGTTGTAAATGTACGGTATTTTACTAACGCAATGTATTCATATATTTACAGATATTCGCTTGTAGTATGGTCGCGGTTGGACTTTTATGATAACCTGGGGTTTGGGGGTGGGGAAGCCAAGTATAGATTTGTGTTCTGAGGTTGACTTGTCCTTTTACATTTTAAATGGGCAGTGTGGCCTTTTATATTGGAATTCTTGTGATTTTTAAAGTTTGGAATTTTTAGCTTTCTGGGAATCCAAAATTAAGGAAAAGTAAGAACTGCCGTTTAATCTTCTCAAAAAGTTACATCGTTAACTTTCATTTCCCTTTAAGGAGACAGAATTACCTCTGTAGGTCCAGCATAGAGCATAGGGGAAGGGAAAATGGCAACAATGGTGGTCTTTGGATCTAGGACTCCTTCCTCCAGCACAGCATCGTGTTGCTTCATTCGCCAATCTAAGGGCACGTCATCGTCCTTTGTCCAACCTCCAAGGGGATGAAGCAAAAGAACTGGACATTTGTAACCTCTGGACAGCAGGTGGCGCCGGGTGTCTTGCATTAGCAGTGCATGTCCATTGTGCACAGGGTTACGCAACTGGAAAGCAAATACAGCATCTGCAAGAAGAACACACACATGGTTTCACATGGACGTGTTTGGAGAAGTCCGTTTCTTGCATGTTAAACCTTTTTACCTACAGGGTTCCCTGTAGCCTATGTGCTGTTACCAGCATATGCAAATATTGGATCAGTTTGTCCTATGTACAGCGAATTCTGTATAAATAAACATTAAAAACATTAACATACACTGCTAAAGGCTCGCACATAACAAACAATACAAGAGAATAGAAGACTAAGGGCTAGGCCACACCAGCGCATTTTAACGTGCAATATCATCACGTGTTAAAAAGCACACACTAGGGTTGGCCAGTTGGACTGTCCACACTAAGCGTGCTGCTGTGCACTGCAATCTGTTAATCAGAGAACATGCGATCCGCATTTGTTTGTGCAATACACTCCTAGGGCCCTATTTATAAAAGATCGGTATCGTTATCGTAAAATACCGATCATTATCGTAAAATAACGACCGGGTTTTTACCGATAACGACAGTTATTTACCGATATTTACCGATTTTTTTACTGATAACGACCGGTATTTACCGATAACGACCGGTCGTTATCTGTAAATAGTGGTCGTTATCGGTAAAAAAACGGTCGTTATTTTACGATAACGATCGGTATTTTACGATAACGATACCGATCTTTTGTAAATAGGGCCCCTATTGTGCAATCACAGTGCACGGCAACACAAATGCAAAGGAAACGCGTGGCTTTTCAGGAGCGATCGTATGCGCTATAGTGTAGCAACAGCCTAAAGCCAAATAGAAAAAGAAATACCATATGGCTTAGTGCCATATTTTATTGGAACCACATATACAGTAGATTTGAAAGTAGATATTGGGTTTAATGGGCGTTTCTATGAATCATGTTTGCAATTTGCAAAGGAAAAAAAAAACACATTATAACACTCTGGGCTTGTACACTGTATTTTATGTTTTTTTTTCCTGAGCTGCTGACATTGTTGCAGCTCCTTCTCAGTATATGCAGCAAGGCAAGGCAAGACTTGGGGAAAAAGAGTGAGTTTGGAGCATAAATTGACCCAAAGAGTGAGAGACTGATTAGCAGCTGTAGTGATGTCGGCAGATCCAGTAATACACTGATTTATTGGCTAAATATGAGCAATACATTCTAAACAATCCATCCACCACCAATGTTACCAGACATCCATCTCCACCCCTAGGGGTAAGTTTAATTGTTGGAAACACTAACAGGCTCATTTACCCAGACTAGCTGGGCAAATAAATGGAGTTAAAGTCGCGCTAACCAGTTCGCTACCGGTTAGCGCCACTTTAACTCCATATTAATGACGGATGCGTGGGTTAATCAAAAATCCCCTGCGCATCCGACGCTCGCAATTCAATATCGCGTTTGCGCTAGTTTTATCGCAGGATTTTAACGCCAGCAAATAGCTGGCATTAAAATCCCGCCGTGGGTAGTAAATCCCTTTCTGGGATTTACCCATATTCGAAATCGCGATATTGAATCGCAAACAGGCGTTTTACCCAGAGTGATAGCGGCTCTGGGTAAATGAGCCTGTAATAGTTTTGCTCACTAGTCCCAAGTTGTGCTCACTAGTCCCAACTTGTGCTTACTAGTGCCCCCCCCCTCGCCTGGCCTATAGGATGAAGTGCACATAGGCCACCCCAGCCAGAGGGGACAGGACAAGACCGGTCCAGCAAGCACAATGTATGAAATGGCAGGGGGTGGTTTGCTATTCTGTGTTGATGTGTTGATGGATCCTGACATTTAGACACACACAAGAAGATATCCAGGAGCAGGCTTTTTTTTTGTTGTTCTTTTTTTTTTTTAAAGGCGTTTACAGTTTCCGTTCATTCATAAAAATAAAATTGCTTTGTTTCATTAATTTCTATCGTCTACAAACTCTGACATTTGTGCTATAAGATGCACATGTGGAAGTTCCTGGGGTTACGTGAGTGCGAAGTTTACAATTAGTGGACACACCTCTCTCGCTCTCTCTTTGCACATTACTCATCATTATAAACAACCCCGAGGGTCTTGTTTAAACAGTTGAAAATCGAGTGAATCGAGTTTAGTTTGTCATGTCCACGTTCATAACTTGTCACTATCAGACTTATTGTAAACTGGCCTAACTGGAAGTTCTAAATGGCTGGAAATCTTCCTTCTTGTGACACATTTCATTCAGATTTTCATGTAGTTTGTACAAGGAGTTCTCAACAGTCACTTACAATAAGGAAATACTTCTGATCCATCGTGACGCTTCAATGACACCCTGACGACTGAATGGATGTTACAGTCAACATTCAATTGCAAAGTGAAAGGGTGGGAAGCATTGTGGGAATGAGGTATCTAATGTTTAATGAGTGTCGCCAGCCTTATGTCCCAACCTTGGAGACGCTAAACATAAAAAATAGATTTTCACCGAACAGGAGTCCAGTCGATTTCCTGAGAATTACAGGATAAGTGATGGGTTTCTGTTATATTGGTGTTCCCTTCTGTACATCGCCCCCCCAGCTAGAGGAACATTTCCTCACCTGCCCCAGTCTGGACCACCTCTTCAATGGGAAGACACGCTCTGAAAGAAGCAAATATTTTCTTCCCATCAGTCATTTCAGGAATAGTCCTGGTCCTGGACTGAGAAGGGGTGGAGCCATACCAGCACTACAAATCAATCTTTTTGGCCTTAGTATGAGGGATCCAGGGCAAACCTGGAGATGAGGAGCTATCAGTTTAGGTCCTCACCAATGAGAACTTGCACTCTGCAGGAAACATGGGCCATATTTATAAACCCACGGTAACGCTTTTTAGCGATACTGTGGGTTAGTTAGTTAACGATCGCGGTCGTAAATGTATGATCGCGATTGTACATTTAGGACCGAAACGTTCATTAATTAACGAAGTTCGATCGTAGAATACCGTGCGGTAGTAAACTACGATTTTGTTATCGTAAATTTATAGTCGGTATCGTTAAATCTCCAATCGTAAAAATTTACGGTACCGATCGTTAAAGGCGCGGTTTTGCTAAAAAGCGATACAGCGGCTTTATAAATATGGCCCGATGTGTGGTAGGGATGGCTACTTCTTGCAGAAGGTTTATCCAGATTACAGAGGAATGAATGGTACGTATTAGTCTGTCTAACTGGGTAAAAGACAGCACTGTAAGTACACATGGATCAAATACACATTGTTGTGAATTTACTGTTAGAAATGTGCCATTACTGCAATTAATCGGAAAGGAAAGGGTAACACCAGCACTTACACATCCCAATCCCCAAACTGCCCCAGTTACTTTAATCCAGGCAGACAGATATATATATACAATATGTCACTGTAGTGAGTACACCCCTCACACTCCTTGTGTAGATATTTTATATGGGGACAATAGTGAAGATATGACACTTTGATACGATGTAAAGTAGTCAGTGTGCAGCTTGTATAACAGGATAAATTTACCATTCCCGCAAAATAACTCAACCCACAGCCATTAATGTCTAAACCACTGGCAACACCTCCAGTCTTATCTCTCTTGGGCTTTGAGTTCACTAGAGTTTCACAGGCTGCCACTGGGATCCTCTTCCACTCCTCCAAGGAGCTGGAGGGTGTTAAGAGGCCTTGCTCTCCTCCACCTTCCGTTTGAGTTCATGTTGGCATTTCTAGTTCCCTTGGCAGTCCCACCTCATCACACTTGACTGTAGGCAAAACACACTGGTCTTTGTACACCTGGTAAGTAAAAGTATTAGTGTAGCGTACAAAGTGCACAGACTCCAAGCTGTGAAAAGGACGTTAGTCCGAAACATGTAGCACACATGTTATTTGAATAAAGTCTACTATTATTCACAGCTTGGAGTCTGTGCACTTCGTACGCTACACTAATACTTTTACTTACCTGGAGAGTTGCATCTGGATTGGAGGAGACCAGAAAGTGTAGCTATTGGTATTGAGGGTCCCTATTTCTTACTGTCTTTGTACTCCTCACCTGGTTTCCGCCACACTTGCTTGACACCATGTGAACCAAGTAAGTTTATCTTTGTCTCATCAGACCACAGGACACGGTTCCAGTAATCCATGTCCCTAGTCTGCTTGTCTTCAGCTTCAACTGTTTATGGGTTTTCTTGTGCATCATCAGCCATGCAGACCAATTTAATGCAGTGTGCGGCGTATGGTACGTTTACACTGTTATACAAGCTGCACATTACTTTATATTGTATCAAAGTGTCATATCTTCAGTATTGTCCCATGAAAAGATATAATATTTTATGTGAGGGGTGTACTTACTTTGTGAGATACTGTATATACAGTTTGTGCAACTTCCCTGCCTCTTCCCATACCATTGCCCATCCATTGCCCTACTTCCCCTTCCCACCCTGATGTCGGCCCCAGACAACGTGGCATCCCTGACTCTGGAATTAAATGGATTACCTGCATTCATTTCCTTTGCCCTCTGTTTCAGTTCCAGTGGAGTGAGGCGATAATGATCTAAACCATCTCCCCATCTTATTCTCTCCAAGACCTCAAGTTCTCCTCCAACCAGCCAATCACCACTCTCCATGATCATCTAGAAATGAAAGAAAAAATATCCAATCACAAAGCCTGTTGTAGTAGGAATGAAGACTGCGTGTTAATATGAACATAAGGAATGTTCCGTACAAGTAGGAAGCTATGACACTTTAATGTTTATTCAGCTGTTCTTCCTTCAGAAAGATAAACAGAGTTTCTAGGGTGTATAGAAAGTCACGCCTAATTTTAGACATTCTAAGCACCATAAACGAGCGGAAAGTAATCAAATAAAGCTGTTCATACACGGGGAGATCAGATTGTTCAAAGATTTGACTGAAAATCTATGGCCAGCCGCTCCTGGGATGGGAAATGGTTGGTGAACTTGGGGTAATCAACTTCTACCCCATTATAATGATTCAGCTCTATCCTCAGGCTAGCTACAGGGGATGCAAACTCCCAGGGGAGCAACCGTAGGGGGGCATGGCAATCTTTTTATTTTCCCTATGACAGATATAGCCTGCTCCCAGAAAATCACTGTGGATAAAGCACAGATAGGGCCCCCATCATAGTTTTGCAGGGGGCCCCATTGATTCCTAGTTAAGCTGCTGCCAACTCCCTCAATACCTTCCAAGAGAATGGGGAAGCTGAAGGAGTCACAGAGGGTAATTTACTTATAAAAATAGTCCCCAGGGTGCTAGATTTCTGCTATTATTTTAATTTATTCCCCCACCTTGATGTGGGGATGTCTTGAGCAGGTGGTACCCCAAACCCGGGCACTTCTCTCTTCCTTTCGGTGCTCATAGAATTCAGGATTCCGCAGAATTGCCACATTCCTGCCCTGGTACCTTAGGGTAATTGCTTCAGCCTCTGCCAGTTGCTCCATGTTTTCAGTAGAGGTGGGCAGTACAATGGGGATACTCTGGTTAATTGAACCTCCTATAAGCAAGAATTACACATTAGCATCTAATGTAAAAATTGCTCCAGAATAAAAGTCAAATAAAACGTTATTACTGTGACAGCCCTTAACGGAATTATTTCAATTAAAATGATAAACATGATATATCAATAGTCTCCAGATTTAACTTTGAATTTAATAAATCTTCTCTACAGAAAACCCTACATCGTTTACTTCCAATATTACTACCATACTCCCTTTAGCACAAGGTACGTATCTACATTGAACTAGTAAAGGAGGCAGTAACCACAGGGCTCTCTGTACTGTACTGTACACCTTTGATTAGGGATGATATAAAATGATAACAGATGTGTAGTTTTATTCAATAGTTTCTGATTGAACAACTTCGCACGTGCAATTATTGTCCATAACAGACGGTTGGCGCATGTGTGTCACCCGCACGGAGCATCTTTTAGAAAGAACGGTCTCTTTAAAATATGTTGATATATCCTACTTTGTCCTCTGAATTCATTACTGCATGCCTGCTATGCTTCTGGATGCCTCATGGAAACTGAGCAATTTAGAAACCTGTACTGAGCCTGGGCATGCTCAGAAGAGGTAGATAGGGGAGTAACATTCAGTCATTGGCTGTGATGTCAACTGTCAAATCCATAACTGACAGTTACTAACTGGAAGAACCAAGAAGCAGAAACAGGGGTAACAGGACATTGTGCAGGATTTCAAGTTAGACTTTAGAATTTCAAACTATTACACTTTAGGGTTTGGGGGAGTAATTGACCTGTATATAATTTTTAATTTGAGGGCTGGACTTGCCCTTTAAACAGGGAAAGTAACAAGGAAAGTATATTCTTTAACAAAAAGAAGAAAAACCAGCTACACACAAACATATCACACACACAAATAATGTATACCACATTTTGTGGTTTGGAGATTATTTAGCAATTATCAATATATTTGCTGACTAATCTGCATAACCTGTATTTCTAACTTTCTAAATGTTTCTACAAAGAGATTTCACTACTGAAAGCCCTGCAGTGACTTACCCCTCCCCCCAGGGGAAGTTTACTGACTGCACACAGGTGCATATTTGTGTAGACAACAGGTAGAAAGAAAAGCAGTTTTAGTGAAAATGAATTATGTTTAAAGGGTAAGTCCAGTCCTCAAATGAAAACGTATCTACAGGCAAATCACTCCCCCCAAACCCTAAACTGTAATAGTTTGAAATGTGAAATATATAAATCTAACCTGAAATCCTGCACAATGTCCTGTTGCCCCTGTTTCTGCTTCCTGGTTCTTCCAGTTAGTAACTGTCAGTTATGGATTTGACAGTTGACATCACAGCCAATGACTGAATGTTAATCCCCTGTCTGCCTCTTCTGAGCATGCCCAGGCTCAGTAAACGCTCAGTACAGGTTTCTAAATTGCTCAGTTTCCATGAGGCATCCAGAAGCATAGCAGGCATACAGTAATGAATTCATAGGACAAAGTAGGATATATCAACATATTGTAAAGAGGCCATTCTTTCTAAACGATGTCGTTATGAGGGTGGAGTTGTCTTTTAACTCTCCTTTGACATTCTAAACAACCAGTAATAGGTTTGAACGCTAGAATTGAACATAGGTAGACAGGCAGACAAATGGGACCACCTGCCATTTCTCAATAGTAAGGTTTGTCATCTAAAATGTCAACCAAGAAAGAAAAGCCAATCAGAAGGAACTAAAGGTTTTTATTTATTTAATCTACTTTACTGTTTCAGTTAACATTAAATTCAATTGAGTTTTTGTTTAATGAATGGCCACATGTTATTGGTGCAGAACCAAACAATCTTCATGACCTACAGTTTCCTTTCTGCTTAGAGAAGCATGAAAGCCATATCAATGGTAAGAAATAACCAAAGATTGGAAATTCACCCAAGGTCAGACATAATAACATACGTACATAATACATTTTCGTCTCACCTGAAGATGCACTAAACATAAACACAATTACATTTTGGCAATGCAGGAATTAAAGACTGAAGTGAATTTTTCAGAAGGTGCTGTATCGTGAGCCCAAAGGCAATTTGGCAGAAAAACCTTGGACTCTAGCCTTAAAGGGCAACTATTCTAAATAAAAATCACTTTGCCTCATCTTAATCGATAAAAAATTGCTTATAAGTAGCCCTTACTCTGAGTTGTGTGTGTTCTGCATGCCTTTAAAACAGGACAAGTCGAGCATGCTCAGTAATCACTATGAGCCAGCTCTGGAGAGGGAATCTCCCATCATTCAATTCAGACACACCAACTGACACCATTCCAGTTACAGCAAAACTGCACACAGCAGTAGAGTTTATAATAAATAGTATGACGCTTAATTGACAGCTGAAATGTAAGATGGTTCAGATTCAGATAAACAGCAAAAAAATGTTACAGTGATAGTTGTAAAGAAATAAGGTATTCAGAAATAGGCAATTAAAAAAATCACTATAGATGCCCTATAAGGAGAAATTATCTATAGGGTTAACACAAGTGGACAAGTCACAAAGGACATAATTGTGAAAAAAGCAGCAGCATTATGGATAAACCAACGTGTGACCCAAAAACTGATGGGACATGAATCAGATACAGAAATGTATAAAACATGTCAGTCTGCTTCTTGGACAAACAGGAACACAATGTCTGCATAGAGCAGTTGTTTGTCTTATTACAGAATTGCCCAACACAGAGAAGTGAAATGCGTTGCCAGCACTGATGAAGTAGTTGGTCTGTTTACACTAGTGATGTTCTGTGTTCATCCGTGTCATCTCTCTTACTACTTTCAACCTTTAGCAGAACTAACAGCCCCACTCACATCAGCCAAATTACAAAGAGACAAAAGTGAATATACTGCAAATTTGCTTAACTAGAAAAATGGGGTGGTGCCCTGTATCTATGTTTTGTAAACTGGGCCCTGGTGGGGTTGGCACCCTTGCTCCCCTGGTTGCTCTGCCTTTCTGTATTTATCCATATAGGCCAAATCATCAGCCTTCCAGCTATTGTGAATTAAATTAGAAAAGGAATGTAAGGTTGAACAGTGCGTCTCTTGTAGGTAAACAACTGCTAGAGGGATGCAGAATGCAAGGCTGGTGGTAGAGGTACAGTACGGAATGGGAATTTCTCAGTTTATGGAACATGATCTACTACCAATTCAATACAGAAACCAGGGAATTACAAGGATTGGTGACTGAGAAAAGGGTTTTAGCATTTTCTCCCATCTGACTGCTGTGTAGCCTGGTAAAGCATTAATCAGAGAGAATAGAGTACAAAGTCAAGTGTGGATAAAGAAGTACAGTAAGAATAGAGTAGACATTACAGTAAGCAGAGAGTGCACAGTACAGTAAGAATAGTGTAGATAGTACAGTAAGAATAGAGTAGACAGTACAGTAAGAATAGAGTAGACATTACAGTAAGCAGAGAGTGCACAGTACAGTAAGAATAGTGTAGATAGTAAGTAGAATAGATGTAGACAGTACAGTAAGCATAGAGTAGACTGTACAGTAAGAATAGAGTAGACAGTACAGTAAGAATAGAATAGACAGTACAGTAAGAATAGGGTAGACAGTACAGTAAGAATAGAGTAGACAGTACAGTAAGAATAGAGTGGACAGTACAGTAGATAGAGTAGACAGTCAGTAAGAATAGAGTGACAGTACAGTAGAATAAGTAGACAGTACTAGAATAAGTGACAGTACAGTAAGAATAGATAGAGCAGTACAGTAGAAGATGGACAGTAAGTAAATAAGAGAGTAGACAGTAAACAGTAGAAGTAGATACAGTACAGTAAGAATAGAGTAGACTACAGTAAGAATAGAGTAACGTACAGTAAGAATAGTAGACAATACAGTAGAAGAGAGTAGACAGTACAGTAAGAATAGATCAGACAGTACAGTAAGTAATAAGTAGACAATATAGTAAGAATAGAGTAGACATTACAGTAGAAGAGAGTAGACAGTACAGTAAGAGAGAGTAGACGTACAGAAGAAGAGAGTAGCCAGTACAGTAAAAGAGAGTAGACAGTACAGTAAGAATAGAGTGAACAGTACAGTAAGAATAGAGTAGAACATACAGTAAGAAGAGTAGACAGTACAGTAGAAGAGAGTAGACAGTACAGTAAGAATAGAGTAGACAGTACAGTAAGAATAGAGTAGACAATACAGTAAGAAGAGAGTAGACAGTACACGTAAGAAGAGAGTAGACAGTACAGTAAATAGAGTAGACTACAGTAGAATAGAGTAACAGTCAGTAAGAATAGAGTAGACATACAGTAAGAAGAGAGAACAGTACAGTAGAAGAGATAGACAGTACATTAAGAATAGATCAGACATACGTAAGAATAGAGTAGACAGTACAGTAAGAATAGAGTAGAACAGTACAGTAAGAATAGAGTAGACAATACAGTAGAAGAGAGTAGACAGTACAGTAAGAATAGAGTAGACTTACAGTAAGAATAGAGTAGACAGTACAGTAGAGAGAGTAGACAGTACAGTAAGAGAGAAGTAGACAGTACAGTAAGAATAGAGTAGACAGTACAGTAAGAATAGAGTAGACAATACGTAAGAAGAGAGTAGACAGTACAGTAAGAAGAGAGTAACAGTACAGTAAGAATAGAGTAGACGTACAGTAAGAATAGAGTAGACATACATAAGAAAGAGTAGACAGTACAGTAGAAGAGAGACAGTACGTAAGAAGAGAGTAGACAGTACGTAAGAATAGGGTAGACAATCGTAAGAAGAGAGTAGACAGTACGAAGAATAGAGGACATACAGTAAGAAGAGAGTAGCATACAGTAAGAGAGTAGACAGTACAGTAAATAAGTAGACTACGTAAGAATAGAGTAGAATAGTAAGAATAGAGTAGACAATACAGTAGAGAAAGAGTAGACATAAGTAGGAAGATGTAGAAATACATAGATATGTACTGTATTGTAGACTTACTGTATTCTTTCTCTTCCTTTGTGCTGTCTAATTTATTCTTACTCTATTCTTATCTACTGTCTACTCTCTTCCTACTGTAATGTTTACTCTCGCCTTACTGTAATGTCTACTCTCTTCTTACTGTAACTGTCTTCTACCTTTTAACTGTGCTGCCTTATCTCTTTTGCTGTCCTGTCTTCTCTCTTTTTACTACAGTAAGAAGAGAGAAGAACTTAAAGTAAGAATAGAATGCACAGTACATAAGAATAGACTCTCACTCTGCATGCCATCCACCCTACACCCGAAACTTGTGTGTTTGTTCTGCTGGAGGGGATATGTGGTCCACCACTGAACAGGCTTTCCTGCAGGCAACTTTGTTCTATGCTCGGAAAACAATAATTAGCAATCTTATCCAGTAAATCCCCTAAAATCAAAACATGGATCAAACTTGTCAATAATGATCTATCATATATCAAAATTATCTACCAACTGCCCTGATAAATTTCACAAAATCTGGGGTATATGGTTGATCACCCAATACAATATGTATCCTATGACAAACTTGAACCACAACAAGTAACTGAAAGCAAAAGTAATATCAAATCTACACACACATGGGGGGGGCGATCTGGTGGGCGGAGCTGGCAGGCAGACAGCAACTCGGCACTACGCAATAAAGGCTACTACTGGCAAGTGTTTTATTTTTTATGATCCAAGATGTTAAATATTTGTTTATTGTTAAAATATAACTATAATGAACAAAGTCAAGATCAATTCCAAACTCAATTCATGGCAAAACTCTATACACAACTGTATTTGACAATATCATGCCATTACTGTACAACTAATTTTATTATGTTTTGGAATTTCAATAAATAGAGTAGACAGTACAGTAAGAATAAGTAGACAATACAGTGTGAATAGAATAGACGTACAGTAAGAATAGGGTAGACAGTACAGTAAGAATAGGGTGACAGTACAGTAAGAATAAAGTAGACAATACAGTGTAATAGAATAGACAGTACAGTAAGCATAGAGTAGACAGTACAGTAAGAATAAAGTAGACAGTACAGTAAGAAGAGAGTAGCAGTACAGTAAGAAAGAGTAACAGTACGTAAGACATAGTAAGAGTAGACAATACAGTAAGAATAGAGTAGACAGTACAGTAGATAGATAGTAGACAGTACAGTAAGAATAGAGTAGACAGTACAGTAACATAGAGTAGACAGTACAGTAAGAATAGAGTAGACAGTACAGTAAGCTAGAGTAGACAGTACAGTAGAATAGATAGACAGTACAGTAAGAATAGAGTAGACAGTACAGTAGAATAAGTAGACAGTACGTAAGATAGAGTAGAAGTACAGTGAATAGAGTAGACAGTACAGTAGAATAGAGTAGACAGTACAGTAAGAAGAGAGTAGAACAGTACAGTAAGAATAGAGTAGCATACAGTAGAATAAAGTAACAGTACAGTAAGAATAGAGTAGAGGTACAGTAAGCATAGAGTAGACAGTACAGTAGAATAGAGTAGACAGTACAGTAAGCTAGAGTAGACAGTACAGTAAGAATAGAGTAGACAGTACAGTAAGAATAGAGTAGACATTACAGTAGAATAAGTAGAGTACAGTAAAAGAGAGTAAGAGTACTAAGAATAGAGTAGACAGTACAGTAAGAATAGAGTAGACAGTACAGTAAGAATAGAGTAGACAGTACAGTAAGAATAGAGTAGACAGTACAGTAAGAATAAGTAGACAGTACAGTAAGATAAAGTAGACAGTACAGTAAGAATGAGTAAGAGTACAGTAAGAATAAGTAACAGTACAGTAAGAATAAGTAGACAGTACAGTAAGATAGAAGTAGACAGTACAGTAAGAAAATAGAGAGACAGTACAGTAAGAATAGAGTAGACAGTACAGTAAGAATAAAGTAGACAATACAGTGTGAATAGAATAGAGAGTACAGTAAGAATAGAGTAAGAATAAATTAGACAGCACAAAGAAAGAAGAAAGAATACAGTACAGTGCTTGTGAAGGTTCTCATTCATCCAGGTCATGGTATATCTGTTGTATTCAATTAGATCAACTGGACTTGAAATGTAGTTCTTGAAGACGTTTCGCTAGTCATCCGACTTGAGAGTCATTCTGAATTGAGAGATCCAGTCGGATGACTAGCGAAACGTCTTCAAGAACTACATTTCAAGTCCAGTTGATCTAATTGAATACAACAGATATAATACAGTACAGTCTACATACAGTACAATCTCTTCCTGTATTTTCTACTATCTTCCTATCTTCCTACACTGTATTGTAGACTGTACTGTCTTCCTCTCTCTTTAGTACTGTCTACTCTCTTCTTACTCTATTCTTACTGTAATGTCTATTCTCGTCTTACTGTAACTGTCTTCTACCTTTTTACTGTGCTGCCTTATCCCTTCTCGCTGTACGGTCTTTCTTCTCTCTTCTTAGTAGTACAGTAAGCATAGAGTACACAGTACAGTAAGAAACACTGATATTTTAAAGTGCACACAAGGAATTCTGAAAAATGGCACCTTCTGAAAAAATTGTTCTAGTGACTTAATTACTTTTATAAATAGGGTTTACCCTCCATTTAGTGTCCTCATACCAGCAGTAAGGTATAATTTATTGACTGGACACTATAATGAATATGAATGCAATATTGCAACATTCTCAATAGACAACAGCTGCTAAGGTGCCATCAAGTTAAACCAGGAGAGGCACTGTTGTTAATGAGGATTAAGCCTCAGCCAAAGCATTCAAATCGAATAAAAGTTCGGACAATCAAAGAAACTCATTCCTCATACCTTACTGTCTGTTAAAGGATTAAAGAGAAGAGCATCTCTATTTATACACAATGATGTAGAAAGTTCAGGGGTGGTATATTGTTTTACAATGAACACACAATGGGGGGGGGGGGGGGGGGGGTGAGTATATACAACACTTCACATCTTTGTAGAAACGAAGATTTGCATAGAATAAAATAGAAAAAAACAGGTTAGTTTTTTTTTTTATCTATTTAGGTTTCTTTTAATACCACCCCTGTACTCTATGTCATTGAGAACATTGGAATTTCAGAATTACCATGAAAATGTCTAATTTCTGATACATAATTATCAATCTTGGTGAACTGATTTGACCTTTTCCAGGCGTTACTGTTGCAAAAATCAGCAAGTTCCACTTGTAAAGTTTTAATTCATCTCCATATCAAAGAAAACAGAACGATACTGTCCAAATGATTTTCTGTATATCTTCTATTTCCATATCCTTTCCCCAGTGAATGAATTATAAAATCTAGATTAATGATTGTCTGTATATCTTCTATTTCCATATCCTTTCCCCAGTGAATGAATTATAAAATCTAGATTAATGATTGTCTGTATATCTTCTATGGTTTGGTGTGGGGGGGGGGTGGTGGTTGTTTTTTACTTAGGGTAATTGCTTCAGCCTCTGCCAGTTGCTCCATGTTTTCAGTAGAGGTGGGCAGGTACAATGGGGATACTCTGGTTAATTGAACCTCCTATAAGCAAGAATTACACATTAGCATCTAATGTAAAAATTGCTCCAGAATAAAAGTCAAATAAAACGTTATTACTGTGACAGCCCTTAACGGAATATTTCAATTAAAAGATAAACATGATATATCAATAGTCTCCAGATTTAAATTTGAATTTAATAAATCTTCTCTACAGAAAACCCTACATCGTTTACTTCCAATATTACTACCATACTCCCTTTAGCACAAGGTACGTATCTACATTGAACTAGTAAAGGAGGCAGTAACCACAGGGCTCTCTGTACTGTACTGTACACCTTTGATTAGGGATGATATAAAATGATACAAGATGTGTGTGTTTTATTCAATAGTTTCTGATTGAACAACTTCGCACGTGCAATTATTGTCCATAACAGACGGTTGGCGCATGTGTGTCACCCGCACGGAGCATCTTTTAGAAAGAACGGTCTCTTTAAAATATGTTGATATATCCTACTTTGTCCTCTGAATTCATTACTGCATGCCTGCTATGCTTCTGGATGCTCATGGAAACTGAGCAATTTAGAAACCTGTACTGAGCCTGGGCATGCTCAGAAGAGGTAGATAGGGGAGTAACATTCAGTCATTGGCTGTGATGTAACTGTCAAATCCAAACTGACAGTTACTAACTGGAAGAACCAAGAAGCAGAAACAGGGTAACAGGACATTGTGCAGGATTTCAAGTTAGACTTTAGAATTTCAAACATTACACTTTGAGGTTTGGGGGAGTAATTGCCTGTATATAATTTTTAATTTGAGGGCTGGACTTGCCCTTTAAAAAGAGGAAAGTAACAAGGAAAGTATATTCTTAACAAAAAGAAGAAAAACCAGCTACACACAAACATATCACACACAAAATAATGTATACCACATTTTGTGGTTTGGAGATTATTTAGCAATTATCAATATATTTGCTGACTAATCTGCATAACCTGTATTTCTAACTTTCTAAATGTTTCTACAAAGAGATTTCACTACTGAAAGCCCTGCAGTGACTTACCCCTCCCCCCAGGGGAAGTTTACTGACTGCACACAGGTGCATATTTTGTGAGACAAACAGGTAGAAAGAAAAGCAGTTTTAGTGAAAATGAATTATGTTTAAAGGGTAAGTCCAGTCCTCAAATGAAAACGTATCTACAGGCAAATCACTCCCCCAAACCCTAAACTGTAATAGTTTGAAATGTGAAAATATATAAATCTAACCTGAAATCCTGCACAATGTCCTGTGCCTGTTTCTGCTTCCTGGTTCTTCCAGTTGTAACTGTCAGTTATGGATTTGACAGTGACATCACAGCCAATGACTGAATGTTAATCCCCTGTCTGCCTCTTCTGAGCATGCCCAGGTCAGTAAACGCTCAGTACAGGTTTCTAAATTGCTCAGTTTCCATGAGGCATCCAGAAGCATAGCAGGCATACAGTAATGAATTCAGGACAAAGTAGGATATATCAACATATTGTAAAGAGGCCATTCTTTCTAAACGATGTCGTTATGAGGGTGGAGTTGTCTTTTAACTCTCCTTTGACATTCTAAACAACCAGTAATAGGTTTGAACGCTAGAATTGAAACATGGTAGACAGGCAGACAAATGGGACCACCTGCCATTTCTCAATAGTAAGGTTTGTCATCTAAAAGTCAACCAAGAAAGAAAAGCCAATCAGAAGGAACTAAAGGTTTTTATTATTTAATCTACTTTACTGTTCAGTTAACATTAAATTCAATTGAGTTTTTGTTTAATATGTGCCACATGTTATTGGTGCGAACCAAACAATCTTCATGACCTACAGTTTCCTTCTGGTAGAGAAGCATGAAAGCCATATCAATGGTAAGAAATAACCAAAGATTGGAAATTCACCCCGGTCAGACATAATAAACATACGACATAATACATTTTCGTCTCACCTGAAGATGCACTAAACATAAACACAATTACATTTTGGCACATGCAGGAATTAAAGACTGAAGTGAATTTTCAGAAGGTGCTGTATCGTGAGCCCAAAGGCAATTTGGCAGAAAAAACCGTGACTCTAGCCTTAAGGGCAACTATTCTAAATAAAAATCACTTTGCCTCATCTTATACGATAAAAAATTGCTTATAAGTAGCCCTTACTCTGAGTTGTGTGTGTTCTGCATGCCTTTAAAACAGGACAAGTGAGCATGCTCAGTAATCACTATGAGCCAGCTCTGGAGAGGGAATCTCCCATTATTCAATTCAGACACACAACTGACACCATTCCAGTTACAGCAAAACTGCACACCAGTAGAGTTTATAATAAATAGTATGACGCTTAATTGACAGCTGAAATGTAAGATGGTTCAGATTCAGAAAACAGCAAAAAAATGTTACAGTGATAGTTGTAAAGAAATAAGGATTCAGAAATAGGCAATTAAAAAAACACTTAGATGCCCTATAAGGAGAAATTATCTATAGGGTTAACACAAGTGGACAAGTCACAAAGGACAAATTGTGAAAAAAGCAGCAGCATTATGGATAAACCAACGTGTGACCCAAAAACTGATGGGACATGAATCAGATACAGAAATGTATAAAACATGTCAGTCTGCTTCTTGGACAAAACGGAACACAATGTCTGCATAGAGCAGGTGTTTGTCTTATTACAGAATGCCCAACACAGAGAAGTGAAATGCGTTGCCAGCACTGATGAAGTAGTTGGTCGTTTACACTAGTGATGTTCTGTGTTCATCCGTGTCATCTCCTTACTACTTTCACCTTTAGCAGAACTAACAGCCCCCCTCACATCAGCCAAATTACAAAGAGACAAAAGTGAATATACTGCAAAATTGCTTAACTAGAAAAATGGGGTTGTGCCCTGTATCTATGTTTTGTAAACTGGGCCCTGGTGGGGTTGGCACCCTTGCTCCCCTGGTTGCTCTGCCTTTCTGTATTCCATATAGGCCAAATCATCAGCCTTCCAGCTATTGTGAATTAAATTAGAAAAGGAATGTAGGTTGAACAGTGCGTCTCTGTAGGTAAACAACTGCTAGAGGGATGCAGAATGCAAGGCTGGTGGTAGGGGTACAGTCAGGAATGGGAATTTCTCAGTTTATGGACAGATCTACTACCAATTCAATACAGAAACCAGGGAATTACAAGGATTGGTGACTGAGAAAAGGGTTTTAGCATTTTCTCCCATCTGACTGCTGTGTAGCCTGGTAAAGCATTAATCAGAGAGAATAGAGTACAAAGTCAAGTGTGGATAAAGAAGTACAGTAAGAATAGAGTAGACATTACAGTAAGCAGAGAGTGCACAGTACAGTAAGAATAGTGTAGATAGTACAGTAAGAATAGAGTAGACAGTACAGTAAGAATAGAGTAACATTACAGTAAGCAGAGAGTGCACAGTACAGTAAGAATAGTGTAGATAGTACAGTAAGAATAGAGAGACAGTACAGTAAGCATAGAGTAGACTGTACAGTAAGAATAGAGTAGACAGTACAGTAAGAATAGAATAGACAGTACAGTAAGAATAGTGGTAATAGTAGACAGTACAGTAAGAATAGAGTAGACAGTACAGTAAGAATAGAGTGGACAGTACAGTAAGAATAGAGTAGACAGTACAGTAAGAATAGAGTGGACAGTACAGTAAGAATAAAGTAGACAGTACAGTAAGAATAGAGTAGACAGTACAGTAAGAATAGGTAGACAGTACAGTAAGAATAGAGTGGACAGTACAGTAAGAAGAGAGTAGACAGTACAGTAAGAAGAGAGTAGACAGTACAGTAAGAATAGAGTAGACAGTACAGTAAGAATAGAGTAGACAGTACAGTAAGAAAGAGAGTAGACAATACAGTAAGAGAGAGTAGACAGTAAGTAAGAAAGATATCAGACAGTACAGTAAGATAGATAGACATATAGTAAGAATAGTAGACAGTACAGTAAGAAGAGAGAGAGTAGACAGTACGTAAGAAGAGAGTAGACAGTACAGTAAGAAGAGAGTAGACGTACAGTAAGAAGAGAGTAGACAGTACAGTAAGAATAAGTAGATAGAGTAGACAGTACGAGTAAGAATAGAGTAGACAATACTAAGAAGAGAGTAGACAGTACAGTAGAAGAGAGTAGACAGTACAGTAAGAATAGAGAAGAGTAGACAGTACAGTAAGAATAGAGTAGACAATACAGTACAGAAGAGAGTAGACCGACAGTAAGAAGAGAGAGTAGACAGTACAGTAAGAGAGAGTAGACAGTACAGTAAGAATAGAGTAGACAGCTACAGTAAGAATAGAGTAGACAATACAGTAAGAAGAGAGTAGACAGTACAGTAAGAAGAGAGTAGACAGTACAGTAAGAATAGAGTCAGACAGTACAGTAAGAATAGAGTAGACGTACAGAAGAAATAGAGTAGACAGTAGAATAGAGTAGACATACAGTAAGAAGAGAGTAGACAGTACAGTAAGAAAGAGTAGACAGTACAGTAAGAATAGAGTGACAGTACAGTAAGAAGGAGTAGACAGTACAGTAAGAAGAGAGTAGACAGTACAGTAAGAATAGAGTAGACAGTACAGTAAGAATAGAGTAGACAATACAGTAAGAAGAGAGTAGACAGTACAGGAAGAAGAGAGTAGACAGTACAGTAAGAATAGAGTAGACAGTACAGAAGAAGAGTAGACAATACAGTAAAAGAGAGTAGCAGTACAGAGAAGTAGTAGAGAGAGTAGAGACAGTAGAGTAGACAATACAGTAAGAAGAGAGAGACAGTACAGTAAGAATAGAGTAGACAATACAGTAAGAAGAGAGTAGACAGTATACAGAAGAAGAGTAGACAGTACAGTAAGATAGAGTAGACGTAAAAGATAGAGTAGACAATACAGTAAGAATAGAGTAGTAGACAATACAGTAAGAAGAGAGTAGACAGTACAGTAGGAAGATAGTAGAAAATACAGTAAGAGATTGGACTGTATTGTAGACTGTACTGTATTCTTTCTTCTTCCTTTGTGCTGTCTAATTTATTCTTACTCTATTC
The DNA here is from genome assembly GCA_019447015.1 of Hymenochirus boettgeri. Taxonomy (NCBI): domain Eukaryota; kingdom Metazoa; phylum Chordata; class Amphibia; order Anura; family Pipidae; genus Hymenochirus; species Hymenochirus boettgeri. The sequence continues at coordinate 29,272,669 of CM033475.1, read as the reverse complement.
TTACTGTACTGTCTACTCTCTTCCTACTGTAATGTTTACTCTCGCCTTACTGTAATGTTACTCTCTTCTACTGTAACTGTCTTCTACTTTTAACTGTGGCTCCTTATCTCTTTTGCTGTCTGTCTTCTCTCTTTTACTACAGTAAGAGAGAAGACATTAAAGTAAGAATAGAATGACAGTACAGTAAGAATAGACTCTCACTCTGCATGCCATCCACCCTACACCCGAAACTTGTGTGTTTGGTTGCTGGAGGAGGATATGTGGTCCACCACTGAACAGGCTTCCTGCAGGCAACTTTGTTCTATGCTCGGAAAACAATAATTATGCAATGCTTATCCAGTAAATCCCCTAAATCAAAACATGGATCAAACTTGTCAATAATGATCTATCATATATCAAAATTATCTACCAACTGCCCTGATAAATTTCACAAAATCTGGGGTATATGGTTGGAATCAACCAATACAATAATGTAATCCTATGACAAACTTGAACCACAACAAGTAACTGAAAGCAAAAGTAATATCCAAATCTGGACAAAACATGGGGGGGCGATCTGGTGGGCGGAGCTAGGCAGGCAGACAGCAACTCGGCACTACGCAATAAAGGCTACTACTGGCAAGTGTTTTATGTTTTATGATCCAAGATGTTAAATTATTTGTTTAATGTTAAAATATAACTATAATGAACAAAGTCAAGATCAATTCCAAACTCAATTACCTGGCAAAACTCTATACACAACTGTATTTGACAATATCATGCCATTACTGTACAACTAATTTTATTATGTTTTGGAATTTCAATAAATAGAGTAGACAGTACAGTAAGAATAAAGTAGACAATACAGTGTGAATAGAATAGACAGTACAGTAAGAATAGGGTAGACAGTACAGTAAGAATAGGGTAGACAGTACAGTAAGAATAAAGTAGACAATACAGTGTGAATAGAATAGACAGTACAGTAAGCATAGAGTAGACAGTACAGTAAGAATAAAGTAGACAGTACAGTAAGAATAGAGTAGACAGTACAGTAAGAAGAGAGTAGACAGTACAGTAAGAATAGAGTAGACAGTACAGTAAGCATAGAGTAGACAATACAGTAAGAATAGAGTAGACAGTACAGTAAGAAGAGAGTAGACAGTACAGTAAGAAGAGAGTAGACAGTACAGTAAGAAGAGAGTAGACAGTACAGTAAGAAGAGAGTAGACAGTACAGTAAGAATAGAGTAGACAGTACAGTAAGAATAGAGTAGACAATACAGTAAGAAGAGAGTAGACAGTACAGTAAGAAGAGAGTAGACAGTACAGTAAGAATAGAGTAGACAGTACAGTAAGAATAGAGTAGACAATACAGTAAGAAGAGAGTAGACAGTACAGTAAGAAGAGAGTAGACAGTACAGTAAGAAGAGAGTAGACAGTACAGTAAGAATAGGGTAGACAATACAGTAAGAAGAGAGTAGACAGTACAGTAAGAATAGAGTAGACAATACAGTAAGAAGAGAGTAGACAGTACAGTAAGAAGAGAGTAGACAGTACAGTAAGAATAGAGTAGACAGTACAGTAAGAATAGAGTAGACAATACAGTAAGAATAGAGTAGACAATACAGTAAGAAGAGAGTAGACAGTACAGTAGGAAGATAGTAGAAAATACAGTAAGAGATTGTACTGTATTGTAGACTGTACTGTATTCTTTCTTCTTCCTTTGTGCTGTCTAATTTATTCTTACTCTATTCTTACTGTACTGTCTACTCTCTTCCTACTGTAATGTTTACTCTCGCCTTACTGTAATGTCTACTCTCTTCTTACTGTAACTGTCTTCTACCTTTTAACTGTGCTGCCTTATCTCTTTTTGCTGTCCTGTCTTCTCTCTTTTTACTACAGTAAGAAGAGAGAAGACATTAAAGTAAGAATAGAATGCACAGTACAGTAAGAATAGACTCTCACTCTGCATGCCATCCACCCTACACCCGAAACTTGTGTGTTTGGTCTGCTGGAGGAGGATATGTGGTCCACCACTGAACAGGCTTTCCTGCAGGCAACTTTGTTCTATGCTCGGAAAACAATAATTATGCAATGCTTATCCAGTAAATCCCCTAAAATCAAAACATGGATCAAACTTGTCAATAATGATCTATCATATATCAAAATTATCTACCAACTGCCCTGATAAATTTCACAAAATCTGGGGTATATGGTTGGAATCAACCAATACAATAATGTAATCCTATGACAAACTTGAACCACAACAAGTAACTGAAAGCAAAAGTAATATCAAATCTGACACACACATGGGGGGGCGGATCTGGTGGGCGGAGCTAGGCAGGCAGACAGCAACTCGGCACTACGCAATAAAGGCTACTACTGGCAAGTGTTTTATGTTTTATGATCCAAGATGTTAAATATTTGTTTAATGTTAAAATATACTATAATGAACAAAGTCAAGATCAATTCCAAACTCAATTACCTGGCAAAACTCTATACACAACTGTATTTGACAATATCATGCCATTACTGTACAACTAATTTTATTATGTTTTGGAATTTCAATAAATAGAGTAGACAGTACAGTAAGAATAAAGTAGACAATACAGTGTGAATAGAATAGACAGTACAGTAAGAATAGGGTAGACAGTACAGTAAGAATAGGGTAGACAGTACAGTAAGAATAAAGTAGACAATACAGTGTGAATAGAATAGACAGTACAGTAAGCATAGAGTAGACAGTACAGTAGATAAAGTAGACAGTAAGAAGAATAGAGTAGACAGTACAGTAAGAAGAGAGTAGACAGTACAGTAAGAATAGAGTAGACAGTACAGTAAGCATAGAGTAGACAATACAGTAAGAATAGAGTAGACAGTACAGTAAGAATAGAGTAGACAGTACAGTAAGAATAGAGTAGACAGTACAGTAAGCATAGAGTAGACAGTACAGTAAGAATAGAGTAGACAGTACAGTAAGCATAGAGTAGACAGTACAGTAAGAATAGAGTAGACAGTACAGTAAAGATAAGTAGACGTACAGTAAGAATAGAGTAGACAGTACAGTAAGCATAGAGTAGACAGTACAGTAAGAATAGAGTAGACAGTACAGTAAGAATAGAGTAGACAGTACAGTAAGAAGAGTAGACAGTACAGTAAGAATAGAGTAAGCAGTACAGTAAGAATAAAGTAGACAGTACAGTAAAAGAGTAGAGAGTACAGTAAGCATAGAGTAGAGTAAAGTACAGTAAGAATAGAGTAGACAGTACAGTAAGAATAGAGTAGACAGTACAGTAAGAATAGAGTAGACAGTACAGTAAGAATAGAGTAGACAGACAGTAAGAATAAAGTAGACAGTACAGTAAGAATAGAGTAGAGAGTACAGTAAGAATAGAGTAGACAGTACAGTAAGAATAGAGTAGACAGTACAGTAAGAATATAGGTAGACAGTACAGTAAGAATAGAGTAGACAGTACAGTAAGAATAGAGTAGACAGTACAGTAAGAATAAAGTAGACAGTACAGTAAGAATAGAGTAGAGAGTACAGTAAGAATAGAGTAGACAGTACAGTAAGAATAGAGTAGACAGTACAGTAAGAATAGAGTAGACAGTACAGTAAGAATAGAGTAGACAGTACAGTAAGAATAGAGTAGACAGTACAGTAAGAATAAAGTAGACAATACAGTGTGAATAGAATAGAGAGTACAGTAAGAATAGAGTAAGAATAAATTAGACAGCACAAAGAAAGAAGAAAGAATACAGTACAGTGCTTGTGAAGGTTTTCATTCATCCAGGTCATGGTATATCTGTTGTATTCAATTAGATCAACTGACTTGAAAGTAGTTCTTGAAGACGTTTCGCTATGTCATCCGACTTGAGAGTCATTCTGAATTGAGAGATCCAGTCGGATGACTAGCGAACGTCTTCAAGAAACTACATTTCAAGTCCATGATCTAATTGAATACAACAGATATAAATACAGTACAGTCTACAAACAGTACAATCTCTTCCTGTATTCTTACTATTCTTCTATCTTCCTACACTGTATTGTAGACTGTACTGTCTTCTCTCTTCTTTATGTACTGTCTATCTCTTCTTACTCTATTCTTACTGTATTGTCTATTTCGTCTTACTGTAACTGTCTTCTACCTTTTTACTGTGCTGCCTTATCCCTTCTCGCTGTACTGTCTGTTCTTCTCTCTTTTAGTAGTACAGTAAGATAGAGTACACAGTACAGTAAGAAACACTGATATTTTAAAGTGCACACAAGGAATTCTGAAAAATGGCACTCTGAAAAAATTGTTCTAGTGATATAATACTTTATAAATAGGGTTTACCCTCCATTAGTGTCCTCATACCAGCAGTAAGGTATATATTTATTGACTGGACCTATAATGAATAATGAATGCAATATTGCAACATTCTCAATAGACAACAGCTGCTAAGGTGCCATCAAGTTATAACCAGGAGAGGCACTGTTGTTAATGAGGATTAAGCCTCAGCCAAAGCATTCAAATCGAATAAAAGTTCGGACACATCAAAGAAACTCATTCCTCATACCTTACTGTCTGTTAAAGGATTAAAGAGAAGAGCATCTATTTATACACAATGATGTAGAAAGTTCAGGGGTGGTATATTGTTTACAATGAACACACAATGGGGGGGGGGGGGGGGGGGGGAGTAATATACAACACTTCACATCTTTGTAGAAACGAAGATTTGCATAGAATAAAATAGAAAAAACAGGGTTAGTTTATTTTTTTTATCTATTTAGGTTTCTTTTAATACCACCCCTGTACTCTATGTCATTGAGAACATTGGAATATTCAGAATTACCATGAAAATGTCTAATTTCTGATACATAATTATCATTTGGTGAACTGATTTGACCTGTTTCCAGGCGTTACTGTTGCAAAAATCAGCAAGTTCCACTTGTAAAGGTTTTAATTCATCTCCATATCAAAGAAAACAGAACGTACTGTCCAAATGATTTTCTGTTATTCTTCTATTTCCATATCCTTTCCCCAGTGAATGAATTATAAATCTAGAATTAATGATTGTCTGTATATTCTATTTCCATATCTTTCCCCAGTGAATGAATTATAAAATCTAGAATTAATGATTGTCTGTATATCTCTATTTCCAATCCTTTCCCAGTGAATGAATAAAAAATCTAGAATTAATGATTGTCTGTATATCTTCTATTTCCATATACTTTACCCAGTGTGAATGAATAATAAAATCTAGAATTAATGATTGTCTGTATATCTTCTATTCCATATCCTTTCCCCAGTGAATGAATAATAAAATCTAGAATTATGATTGTCTGTATATCTTCTCTTTCCATATCCTTTCCAGTGAATGAATAATAAATCTAGAATTAATGATTTTCTGATATCTTCTCTTTCCATATCCTTTCCCCAGTGAATGAATAATAAAATCTAGAATTAATGATTGTCTGTATATCTTCTATTCCCATCTCCTTTCCCCAGTGAATGAATAATAAATCTAGAATTAATGATTGTCTGTATATCTTCTATTTCCATATCTTTCCCCAGTGAATGAATAATAAAATCTAGAATTAATTATTGTCTGTATATCTCTATTTCCATCCTTTCCCCAGTGATGATGAATAATAAAATCTAGAATTATGATTGCTGTATATCTTCTATTCATATCCTTTCCCCAGTGAATGAATAATAAAATCTAGAATTAATGATTGTCTGTATATCTTCTATTTCCATATCCTTCCCCAGTGAATGAATAATAAAATCTAGAATTAATGATTGTCTGTATATCTTTATTTCCTATCCTTTCCCCAGTGAATGAATAATAAAATCTAGAATTAATTATTGTCTGTATATCTTCTATTTCCATATCCTTTCCCCAGTGAATGAATAATAAAATCTAGAATTAATGATTGTCTGTATATCTTCTCTTTCCATATCCTTTCCAGTGAATGAATTATAAATCTAGAATTAACGATTTTCTGTATATCTTCTCTTTCCATATCCTTTCCCCAGTGAATGAATAATAAAATCTAGAAATAATGATTGTCTGTATATCTTCTATTTCCATATCCTTTCCCCAGTGAATGAATAAATAAAAATCTAGAATTAATGATTGTCTGTATATCTTCTATTTCCATATCCTTTCCCCAGTGAATGAATAATAATCTAGAATTAATGATTGTCTGTATATCTTCTATTTCCAATACCTTTCCCCAGTGAGTGATAATAAAATCTAGAATTAATGATTGTCTGTATATCTTCTATTTCCATATCCTTTCCCCAGTGAATGAATAATAAAATCTAGAATTAATGATTGTCTGTATATCTTATTTCCATATCCTTTCCCCAGTGAATGAATAATAAAATCTAGAATTAAAACAGTGGGAACCACTTTGATTGGTTTATTTCCTCTGGATATGATTGGGAACAGATTGTTTGCATTCAGAGTTAACTTACCGTTGAAGTTTGTGCATAAGTTGTGATTCCCATCTAAAGAAAAGTGCAATTCGATACATCATAATGTGCAAATAATTCGATAGAATCTACATCTATTGTTATTGTACCCTGAAGGAACCTTACCCTAAAACTTATAATAATCCCGAATAAGGCTGAGGCCACTTACAACGCACCAGAATCACGCATGCAGTGCAGTTCTGGTGGGAGTGCGCGCGTCACACATTTGCCATTTATACATTTTCCATTATGGTAACGCATTGATTGCGCAATTTAAAAATTGGTGTTGTATGCGTTACAAAAACGGATACGGATGTGCAAAATGCAACGCACCTGAAATCGGTGGTTTTTTTTCTTCCCGCGATTTCCATTTTATTGATACTTGCATGAGCTATCGCATGCGTAAAAACATGCTTAGGGCTAGGCCACACTGCTGCAATTTTTCTGCATTGCGTTTTTTCAAGGCATGGAATCACGGCAATGCACCGAAAACGTGTGTTTTCGGGTGCTGCGATTACGCTGCGATTGCGTTCGCATTTTAAATTGCAATCGCATGTGTTTTCCAATACTTAACGAAAAACCGCATGCCCAAACACAACGAATCGACATGAAATCGCATGCGATTACGTTTGCAATTGGTTGAAGGAAGTGGCCGTGCCCTAAGGAGGACTGTGTAATCTTGTGTTCTTGTGAACAAGATTACACAGAAGGAACGAGATTGAGAATTTTAATCAGCATTTGTGCCATGTTAGATAATGTCATTGATAGGGTAATTATAAGTTTGACAGGTGTCTGTCAATTGAAGATTCACAGGCGTGTGTACCTGGGCCAAATTTAAAGGGGAGTTCAGTGCAAATACATATGCTTTTCAGAAAAAAAGAGCAGTATTTTTTCATCCCAATGAAATCTGCCCATTCAGCATTGTGTCTGTGTTATAAATAACAACTAAATACTGACTTCCTGTTTGCAGGACCCCTAGTAGAGACCGTTATGGTTTGCCCTTGACCCAGCGCCTGGGTTGATTCAGTTGCTCAGTAGAGATCTGAGCATGTTTGACCCATCCAACAGCCAATCAGTAGAAATTACTGTTAGGAACATTCCAAGGATGTGGTGCATCCTGGGAAGAAAAGAAGAATCCTGGGAAATCAGAACTTGCCTGTCTGATCAATCTCCAGTTAGAATCTCCAACTTCCCTAGGATGTCATCTCTGTATCCTACCCTGCAAGCTCAAAGAACTATAAAATGAGACGTTGTGAGCAGAATGTTCTACCTGCAATAATGTAACGGTGTAAGGGATACGCCCCATCATGTGTGATTAACACGCAATGCGATTACTCCAATTGGAGTGGCACACTAGGTGGGCTGGGGTCGTTTGTATGCAATCACCATTTTGTGTGTGATTCGCATGTGCTTCTATCCCTGAAAATGACTGGGATCGCAGCGTGTGAGAGCCAACCAACATGCTGAAGCACGTGTGCGTGATGCGTGCATTTAGCGTGGCCTGGCCTAAAGGAGACAATCCATGTAGCAAAACTCTCCTCACTCTTATTGACTCCTGGGTTATGTAGATTCTGATTACATAGTGTGCCTTCTTGGCGATAATTTAAGACCAGCCTAAGGCTAAAACAACTTAATTAATCAAGAGCCGCATTATTATATTGAATAAGTGCGGGAAGCCTGCCTCCTACTCTGCTCGTACCAATAGCAGCTTGGTAAATGAGGCCATAATCTGCTACAGAATCCTCTATGGTTACATAAAACTAAAAGGACCATACCATCAAGAGGGTGTCAAAGTGAATGGCCTGTAGATATTCTCTTTCACGCATGAAGCCCTTGAGTGGAGTGGCCAACCTTCACTTAAAACTTGAACCCATTGAAGGTCAACCTGTTAAATATAATAAAATTATTTATTAAGAGTTCACGACCTTATCCATTCCAATGAGCTTAATTGGCCCATCCTGCATTTTGTTTGTGTACAAATAAATGCTCCTGAATTACTGAATTCCAGTTTGTAGGACCCCTAATAGAGACAGCTATGGTTTGCCTTGACTCATGTTTGACCCATCCAACAGCCAATCAGTAGAAATAGTGTTAAGAACATTTAAAGTAGTGTGATTTCTGGGAAGACGAAGCATAGCAAAGTGTATGTTATCAACTGACTTTTTCTTTAAATGAAAGAGAATATATGGAATAACTAAGAATAAAGAAAATGTTATATTTTTTTACTGAGTGTCCTTTTAAATGAGACCTATGAACAAATGGGATTAGCCAATCAAAATCACAACCATTCACAATATTAAAGAACAATTATACAGTAAAAATTAGGGCATGTCAACCCCCCTAACTAAAATGTAACCCCATACTAGCCCCACTGTATATTTTAAAAAAATCCTTACCTTACATTCCTGCTCCTTATGGTGTCTCCTGCAATCCATGTCCAAAGTCCAGGAAAAGTGAAGAGTAGTGTCTGTCTTCCTGTCCAAACGTTGCTTCCTTTTGTCTGCCTCCGGGAGGGATGGTGACATGCGCCAAGGTGCCCTTTTCACCCCCTCCCTCCCTCCCGATCCCTCTCTTCAAATAACTCCCGTAGCGTAAAAACCTTAATACATATTGCAGGTCATACCTCTCATCCCCAACCACTAAGTTAGAAGTTTAAAAACCCAAACGTATTACAGCTCCTGGCTGCTAGCATCTTCTCCATTGCTGGCAGCGCGGGCTGTGATTGGCTGCCTCTAGCCAATCACAATGGCGGCTGCCGGTCCAGCCCCTGCTTGTAGATCCGGCAGGCAGGGGAGCCAGACCAGAGACGCTGGAACCAGGAGTTGTAAGTAGAGAATGGAATTGATTTTAAACTTTTAACTTAGAGGTTGGGGGTGGGAGGGTATGCCCTACAATATAGGTCAATATTTGTCTGGAGGGTGGGAGATGTCTTTAACTTTTTTTAAAACGAAAAGTACTTGGGGAAGGATGTAGGATTAATTATTCCTATTCTCCAATAATTGTTTTGTTAAGGAGATATAGTTTTTTAATCTGCCAGGTTAGTGCCCTGGGCCTCCCTGTGGTTGAAGCATTCAGAAAGACGGCAGAAGCAGTTTTTCTTTGTGCGCTGCTCTTGTCCCAGGTACTTTTCTTTTAAAATATTTTTGGGAAAAAAAATATGGCTAGTCTCCTTTAATAACCAGATCATTTGCAAAATCTGTGAAAAGCTTTTTTTTTTTCCTTTAAAAAATCAGCTGTGCTTCTCCCTGCTAGGCAAAGAGTATTTATGTCTTTACACAATGCAGCTTGTTCAGATTACAGGAAACCGTCATTTCAATCCTCCTCGGGCTGTGTCATCCTTCTGCTTGTATTAAATGATATTCAGCCTTTGATTGCCTTTGTGTCTATTCTTTCATTAAAACAGGAGTTCACCTTAAACCCACTTTCTGGCACACTGTGTACAGGTATTTGGCAAAGGAATTAGTACGGGGAGTGGGGAGGTGTGTGATCTCTTGTACCTAGTGATCGCCAAGGAAGGCAAAGTCTCAGCTTCACGTTGGACTTCATCCAACTTGTTCTCAGGTACAAAGAGTTCATGAACTTCCTTGGTTGCTCCAGATGGGACATGGCCTGAAATGTAGAAATGTGACATAATCAGGAAATGTACAGACTGGGCTTTAGATAAAAATGAACTTTGCCGTGAAATAACAATAGTGTTTTTACATCCACGTCACTGGATGATGATAGAAGTTACTGAAGTGAGAGGTGTCGCTATTTTGCCAGCGTTATAAGTACGGGGCCAGGATGCGTTCTGGTCCTTTTGATAAATGGGATAAATAGGGCTATAATTGGATGCTGGAATAGACCAGACTCTGGCGTTAATTCCGACTGCCAGTTATTAGACATTTTCTTGCAAACACAGACTGAAGGAGGGGACTGAGCGTGGTAATGCCATAAGGTGGCACTCCCCTAAAGCTGGCCCAGAGGGGCTACACGTGATAGGCACATTACAGTACATTTCATCTTCTAGTTTAAGTTAACCATTAACACCTGTTTTGTTTAGTTGGTTCCTTACCCGTTCCTGTAGGAGTTCCACTATCGCTGGATACATTCATTCCACTGTAAACGTTTGGTTTTCGCACAAGTTTGGAGCCTCAGGTTTCTCATATTCAGAGTCGATTCCTGTGAATCTGGACACAAATAACGAATAATGAAGGGTTAAACAAAACACGAAGGCTGTTCGAAAAATGATACAAACAGTGAATTGAGAAGTCCCCTCTATAGTATCCGCTATCCAGGGTTCCTTATCCTGGAAAAATACTGGTTTACTCTAGGGAACCCAGTATATATAAAAGATAAAAAAATATATAGGGGAGTCCAATTTAAATTAAATTATTCTCCCCTAATATATTTACTTATTCGAAGAATGAGTTTAGTTTAAAGGAGAACTAAAGGTAATATATATCTCTGAAATAATTCTATGCCTAACTAGCAGATAGCTGTCATTCTTTCCTCTGACAACAGTGGCAGGAAAAATGCTTTTTACAGACTGGGTCATTGATCCAGATAATAGTCACACATGCTCCGACAAGTAACTGCATGTGACCTGTCTATAAGCAAAAGATTAGATGTCAGAAAACAACATGCAATTTGACAATCTATACCTGCAGACAAGGTTCACATCCCCCAACCACAGTGCCCCATGGATAGATTTGTTTAATAAAGGGCAAGTCCACCCTTAAAACAAAGCTGGTGACTTGTCAGATATCTGCCCACAAACCCAACTGCTATTTCTACCAATTTATTACATGTTTTTATAACTAGATATTTATGCTAAGTTTTTTCCATCTGGCAAAGGATAAGCTTGAGCATGTGCAGGGAGGCAGCACAGGGAATAACTGTCAATCATTGGCTGTGATGTCAGCATTCACAGCCTTGAATAACACATGGAGGGAGGGGTCAGCTTACACTGCCATTATTTACTCTGCAATAATAATACAATACTAAAGTGCTGAATATATCAGTTGGGGTTGGTGGCAGGTAACAGCATTAGACCAGTTTTTTGTTTTAAGTGTGCACATAGTATATGTATTTCAGATAACCCATGAATTCTTTTATGATTTTCTGTTATGTTTGTGTTATAACGTTACCAAACAGATCAATGTCCACAGAGAACATTTAACCTGAGGTCCGCCCTGTGGCCCCATAACCAGACAATGTGCCACTTTACTAGTGTGTGGGAGTGACAGCTTCCCTTGTTTTCTATTGACTGTAGCTCTGGGATATGCAATGTTTTAACATGTTCTGGATGTTATTAGAGACCTGCTTGGGATTCAGAACTTCATAAGCAATAGTCCCAGTAGAGAACATCCACTTCTGGTTCAAGGTCTCCAGTCATTTTCCTCCCAGAATTGTACTCCCAATGTCATTTGGACACCCCATTATATAACAGTATGACTTACCTTTAATTCTCCTGCCCTTGCCTTTTTGTATAAACCCTTCACATCTCGGCTTTCGCAGATGTCCAGGGGGGCATCCACAAAGACCTCAAAAAAGGGAAAGCAGAAGCATCATGAGCTTTACGCGCTTCCTCGATCTGTTATAATCAGAAATGAACACAAATCCCACAAAGTCAATATTATGGTATGAGGGCATTCCGGAGATAGAACCAGTAACTACCAATTCTCTCAAACAAACACAGAAGTAATTACCCCACTTAACATAAATAGGCAGTGACAATAGAGAAGATGCTCATATGATAATTCAGAGTTGAAAGTAAGAAGTAGGGCCTGAGCCTGCCAAGGCCAACCATAGCAGTTAAATCTGGCTGCAATCAACAAGCAAACAGCTCCAGCGTTCCCAGTGTAAGAAAAAAAATCAGTAAAAACTTAAACCCATGCGCCATAGAGAACTTGGCCCCGTCCTAGTTTACCTTGGTGTAAGGAGAAATAAAGCTGGAATACAGACAAGACCGGCGTCTGCCAACAGCTTCGCCACTTCTGCAATACGGCGAATATTCTCCTCTCGATCCTCTGAAGAGAAGCCGAGGTTTTTGTTCAAACCGTGACGGATATTATTCCATCCAGAGAATAGCAAGGGATGGCGTGGGTAACTAATACTCTTCCAGCGCAAAACCTAGTGTTGTCTTCCCAGCACCAGAAAGGCCTGTAAGGATAAAAAAACATCCAGTTCATTAACACGCGGTAATGGATCATTTTTTACTACAACTAATTGATTTGTTACTAATTAAGCCTGTGCCTACCCTCAATCCAGTAAGTCCAAAATTAACCATACACTTGTCAACTTGGTTCTAATCTTTATTGAGTTTTGACTGATTGTGCATGATGTTTATAAAAATGAACAGAAATTGGTCGAAAGGTCTCAAAAACTCGCCAGATACTATTTATCTGACCTGACCAATCAAAATTATCTATTCTACTCTTAATAAGTTAATTTAGTCAATCAAATGTTTTTGAGGCAATATAATTAAAGGACAATTATACTCACCTCCCCCTCGTTTCTTTCCCCCCACTCCTGCAAAGTACCTAGGGTGAGGACCTAAAACGCTAAGTCCTCACCTCCGGGTACATTACAAAAGTCCTGCACTACTTACTTGTAATCTCCCTCATCGCTCCGGTCCGATCCTCCCCACTGGCACTTTTAGTGACAGGTCGCAAGGCAGCCAATGGGAAGACACGCTCTGCAAGAGGGCGGTTCCCATTGGCTGCCTCCAGACTGTCACTGACAGTGCCAGTGGGGCGGATCGGACCGAGCGAGCGACGAGGGAGATTACAAGTAAGTAGTGCAGGACTTTTGTAATGTCCCAGAGGTGAGGACTTAGCGTTTTAGGTACTCAACCTAGGTACTTTGCAGGAATGGATCGGGAGGGGAAATGGTAAGTATAATTGTCCCTTAAAATTATATATTGACCAGTATAGATGGACTAGAACTCGAACCCGAGTTCGAGTCGAACTTAACAAGTCCAAACTGAATGGATTCTCGAACTATCCTGGATCGGATTTCTTGCACTTTCCGGACTCGCGGCGTATTTTTGATAATTATCAAATTCACGGCCTTTCGCTAACCCTAGAATGTATTGTTTGCTAACCATCGAATTATCCTTAGTTTTCGGTAACCCTCGAATTGGCTGTAACCCTTGAATGTAGCTTGCGCACAATTGCTTTGATCATAAATTAAGAAGTGTTATAACAAGTTTTGGTGACAGTGACATGTCCCCAGACCATTTCCCAGGTGTCACAGCATTACAGTAAGTACCATTGTTAGTTTAGCTGTAAATGACCTGACTTTTCAAACTATCATCCCCCATTGACTTTAATGGGTCAGAATTCGAACTTGAAGTTCGAAAGTTTAAAAACAGATCGAACTTTATGAAGTTCAGCCATCTCTATTGACCAGTGTATGGCTAGCCGTATCATTTACATATCTGTATTTATTAATAAACAAGGAAGCTGATATACTTCATCATTTATTATTTTAAACTTTTATTTTTACCAACAGCTCTCAATAGATGGATACTGGAGATTGTACCAAAAGTGCTTTACCTGTCAGCCACACGGTGCAGCCCGGAAACAGCCCGGGTGCCCACTACTTGTCCTCTTTTACTTCTGCGACGTGGTGGGATGATAGACCACATTAGTAGAGCGATGGATCTGACCCTGAGGAAAGAGGACCCATTGGTTAGGAAGAGAAGACGGAATGACCACCACTTTGTACAGAGATGTGATATTATAAAACAACGTTTGCCATTAGTTTTTACATTTATAATTTTTTTTTCAATTTGGAAAACAATTGTTTAATCGGCACCACACTGTGAATTCTGGGATTTAGTTTGCTGACAGCTAAGAGCCTCTCTTGTGCTATTACTGTACTTGTTAAAAAATAAACCTGTTGGTTTTAATGTGTCTTTTTAATTGTGATAATGATTGTCTGTATATCTTCTATTTCCATATCCTTTCCCCAGTGAGTGAATAATAAAATCTAGAATTAATGATTGTCTGTATATCTTCTATTTCAGAAAAACCTTGGACTCTAGCCTTAAAGGGCAACTATTCTAAATAAAAATCACTTTGCCTCATCTTAATCGATAAAAAATTGCTTATAATGCCCTACTCTGAGTTGTGTGTGTTCTGCATGCCTTTAAAACAGGACAAGTCGAGCATGCTCTTAATCACTATGAGCCAGCTCTGGAGAGGGAATCTCCCATCATTCAATTCAGACACACCACTGACACCATCCAGTTACAGCAAAACTGCACACAGCATGAGTTTATAATAAATAGTATGACGCTTAATTGACAGCTGAAAGTAAGATGGTTCAGATTCAGATAAAACGCAAAAAAAGGTTACAGTGATAGTTGTAAAGAAATAAGGTATTCAGAAATAGGCAATTAAAAAATCACTATAGATCCCTATAAGGAGAAATTTCTATAGGGTTACACAAGTGGACAAGTCACACAGGACATAATTGTGAAAAAGCAGCAGCATTATGGATAAACCAACGTGTGACCCAAAAACTGATGGGACATGAATCAGATACAGAAATGTATAAAACATGTCAGTCTGCTTCTTGGACAAACAGGAACACAATGTCTGCATAGACAGTTGTTTGTCTTATTACAGATGCCCAACACAGAGAAGTGAAATGCGTTGCCAGCACTGATGAGTAGTTGGTCTGTTTACACTAGTGATGTTCTGTGTTCATCCGTGTCACCTCTCTTACTACTTTCAACCTTTAGCAGAACTAACAGCCCCACTCACATCACCAATCACCAAATTACAAAGAGACAAAGTGAATATACTGCAAATTTGCTTAACTAGAAAAATGGTTGGTGCCCTGTTCTATGTTTTTTAACTGGGCCCTGGTGGGGTTGGCACCCTTGCTCCCCTGGTGCTCTGCCTTTCTGTATTTATCCATATAGGCCAAATCATCAGCCTTCCAGCTATTGTGAATTAAATTAGAAAAGGATGTAAGGTTGAACAGTGGCGTCTCTTGTAGGTAAACAACTGCTAGAGGGATGCAGAATGCAAGGCTGGTGGTAAGGTACAGTACGGAATGGGAATTTCTCAGTTTATGGAACATGATCTACTACCAATTCAATACAAACCAGGGAATTACAAGGTTGGTGACTGAGAAAAGGGTTTTAGCATTTTCTCCCATCTGACTGCTGTGTAGCCTGGTAAAGCATTATCAGAGAATAAGAGTACAAGTCAGTGTGGATAAAGAAGTACAGTAAGAATGAGTAGACATTACAGTAACAGAGAGTGCACAGTACAGTAAATAGTGTAGATGTACAGTAAAGAATGAGTAGACATACAGTAAGAATAGAGTAGACATTACAGTAAGCAAGAGTGCACGTACAGTAAGAATAGTGTAGATAGTACAGTAAGAATAGAGTAGACAGTACAGTAAGCATAGAGTAGACTGTACATAGTAAAAGAGATAGACAGTACAGTAAGAATAGAATAGAGACAGTACAGTAAGAATAGGTAGACAAGTACATAAGAATAGAGTAGACTACAGTAAGAAAGAGTGGACAGTACAGTAAGTGAGTCGAGAATAGACAGTACAGTAGAATAGAGTGAACAGTACAGTAAGAATAAGTAGACAGTACAGTAAGAATAGAGTAGACGTACAGTAAGAATAGAGTAGACAGTACAGTAAGAATAGAGTGGTACAGTACAGTAAGAGAGAGTAGTACAGTACAGTAGAAGAGAGTAGACAGTACAGTAAGAATAGAGTAGACAGTACAGTAAGAATAGAGTAGTAGACAGTACAGTAAGAAGAAAGTAGACAATAAGTAAGAAGAGAGTAGACGTACAGTAAGAATAGATCAGACAGTACAGTAAGAATAGATAGACAATTAGTAAGAATAGAGTAGACAGTACGTAAGAATAAGAGAGTAGACAGTAAACAGTAAGAAGAGAGTAGACAGTACAGTAAGAATAGTCGACAGTACAGTAAGAAGAGAGTAGACAGTACAGTAAGAAGAGTAGACAGTACAGTAAGAAAAAGAGAGACAATACAGTAAGAAGAGAGTAGAAGACAGTAAGAACATAAGAGAGAAGTAAGACAGTACAGTAAGATAGAGTAGACAGTTACAGTAAGAATAGAGTAGACAATACAGTAAGAAGAGAGTAGACAGTACAGTAAGAAGAGAGTAGACATAGTAGAGAGTAGACATAGTAAGAATAGAGTAGACAGTACAGTAAGAATAGATAGACAATCAGTAAGAAGAGATAGAGCAGTACAGTAAGAGAGATTAGACAGTACAGTAAGAATAGATCAGACAGTACAGTAAGAATAGAGTAGAAGACAGTACAGTAAGAATAGAGTAGACAGTACAGTAAGAATAAGTAGACAATACAGTAGAAGAGAGTAGACAGTACAGTAAGAATAGAGTAGACGTACAGTAAGAATAGAGTAGACAGTACAGTAAGAAGAGAGTAGACACAGTAGAAGATAGTAGACAATAAGAATAGAGTAGCCAGTACAGTAAGAATAGAGTAGACAATACAGTAAAGAAGAGTAGACAGTACAGAAGAAGAGAGTAGCCAGTACAGTAAGAATAGAGTAGACAGTACAGTAAGAATAGAGTAGATCATACGTAAGAAGAGAGTAGACAACAGTAAGAAGAAGTAGTAGACAGTACAGTAGAAGAGATAGACAGTACGTAAGAATAGGGTAGACAATACAGAAGAGAGTAGACGTACAGTAAGAATAGAGTAGCAATACGTAAGAAGAGAGTAGACAGTACAGTAAGAGAGAGTAGACAGTACAGTAAGAATAGAGTAGACAGTACAGTAAGAATAGAGTAGACAATACAGTAAGAAGAGAGTAGACATACAGTAAGAGAGAGTAGACATACAGTAGGAAGATAGTAGAAAATACAGTAAGAGATTGTACTGTATTGTAGACTGTACTGTATTCTTTCTTCTTCCTTTGTGCTGTCTAATTTATTCTTACTCTATTCTTACTGTACTGTCTACTCTCTTCCTCTGTATATGTTACTCTCGCCTTACTGTAATGTCTACTCTCTTCTTACTGTAACTGTCTTCTACTCTTTAACTGTGCTGCCTTATCTCTTTTTGTGTCCTGTCTTCTCTCTTTTACTACAGTAAGAGAGGGAAGACATTAAAGTAAGAATAGAATGCACAGTCAGTAAGAATAGACTCTCACTCTGCATCCATCCACCCTACACCCGAAACTTGTGTGTTTGTCTGCTGGAGGAGGATATGTGGTCCACCACTGAACAGGCTTTCCTGCAGGCAACTTTGTTCATGCTCGGAAAACAATAATTATGCATGCTTATCCAGTAAATCCCCTAAAATCAAAACATGGATCAAACTTTCAATAATGATCTATCATATATCAAAATTATCTACCAACTGCCCTGATAAATTTCACAAAATCTGGGGTATATGGTTGGAATCAACCAATACAATAATGTAATCCTATACAAACTTGAACACAACAAGTAACTGAAAGCAAAAGTAATATCAAATCTGACACACACATGGGGGGGCGATCTGGTGGGCGGAGCTAGGCAGGCAGACAGCACATCGGCAACTGAGCATACGCAATAAAGCTACTACTGGCAGTGTTTTATGTTTTATGATCCAGATGTTATTATTTGTTTAATGTTAAAATATAACTATAATGAACAAAGTCAAGATCAATTCCAAACTCAATTACCTGGCAAAACTCTATACACAACTGTATTTGACATATCATGCCATTACTGTACAACTAATTTTATTATGTTTTGGTTTCAATAAATAGAGTAACAGTACAGTAAGATAAAGACAATACAGTGTGAATAGAATAGACAGTACAAGAATAGGTAGACAGTACAGTAAGAATAGGGTAGACATACAGTAAGAATAAGTAGACAATACAGTGTGAATAGAATAGCATACAGTAAGCAGAGTACATACAGTACATAAAAGAGTCAGTAAGAAATAGAGTAGACATGTACAGTAAGAATAGAGTAGACAGTACAGTAAGAAGATAGACATATAGACATACAGCATAAGATAGAGTAGACAATACAGTAAAATAGAGTATACAGTACAGTAAGAAATAAGTAGACAGTACAGAATATAGAGTAGACATAAATAAGCATAGAGTAGACAGTACAGTAAGAATAGAGTAGACAGTACAGTAAGCATAGAGTAGACAGTACAGTAAGAATAGAGTAGACAGTACAGTAAAGAATAGAGTAGACAGTACAGTAAGAATAGAGTAGACAGTACAGTAAGCATAGGAGAACATACAGTAAGAAGAGTAGACAGTACAGTAAGAATAGAGTAGACAGTACAGTAAAGAAGAGGTAGACAGTACATAAGAATAGAGTAGACAGTACAGTAGAATAAAGTAACAGTACAGTAGAATAGAGTAGAAGTACAGTAAGCATAGTAGACAGACAGTAAGAATAGAGTAGACGTACAGTAAGCATAGAGTAGACAGTACAGTAAAGAAGAGGTATACAGTACAGTAAGAATAGATAGACAGTACAGTAAGAATAGAGTAGACAGTACAGTAAGAATAGAGTGTAATACAGTAAGAATAGAGTAGACAGTACAGTAAGAATAGAGTAGACAGTACAGTAAGAATGAGTAAGCAGTACAGTACAGAATAGAGTAGACGTACAGTAAGAATAGAGTAGACAGTACAGTAAGAATAAAGTAGACAGTACAGTAAGAATAGAGTAGAGATACGAGATAGAGTACTACAGTAAGAATAGATAGACAGTACAGTAGAATGAGTAGACAGTACAGTAAGAATAGGTAGACAGTACAGTGAATAGAGTAGACAGTACATAAGATAAAGTAGACAATACAGTGTGAATAGAATAGAGAGTACAGTAAGAATAGAGTAAGAATAATTAACAGCAACAAAAAAGAAGAAAGAATACAGTACAGTGCTTGTGAAGGTTCTCATTCATCCAGGTCTGGTATATCTGTTGTATTCAATTAGATCAACTGGACTTGAAATGTAGTTCTTGAAGACGTTTCGCTAGTCATCCGACTTGAGAGTCATTCTGATTGAGGATCCAGTCGGTGACTAGCGAAACGTCTTCAAGAACTACATTTCAAGTCCAGTTGATCTAATTGAATACAACAGATATAAATACAGTACAGTCTACAATACAGTACAATCTCTTCCTGTATTTTCACTATCTTCCTATCTTCCTACACTGTATTGTGACTGTACTGTCTTCTCTCTTCTTTATGTACTGTCTACTCTCTTCTTACTCTATTCTTACTGTAATGTCTATTTCTCGTCTTACTGTAACTGTCTTCTACCTTTTTACTGTGCTGCCTTATCCTTCTCGCTGTACTGTCTGTCTTCTCTCTTCTTGTAGTACAGTAAGCATAGAGTACACAGTACAGTAAGAAACACTGATATTTAAAGTGCACACAAGGAATTCTGAAAAATGGCACCTTCTGAAAAAATTGTTCTAGTGACTTAATTACTTTTATAAATAGGGTTTACCCTCCATTTAGTGTCCTCATACCAGCAGTAAGGTATATATTTATTGACTGGACACATAATGAATAATGAATGCAATAATTGCAACATTCTCAATAGACAACAGCTGCTAAGGTGCCATCAAGTTATAACCGGAGAGGCACTGTTGTTAATGAGGATTAAGCCTCAGCAAGCATTCAAATCGAATAAAAGTTCGGACACATCAAAGAAACTCATTCCTCATACCTTACTGTCTGTTAAAGGATTAAAGAGAAGAGCATCTCTATTTATACACAATGATGTAGAAAGTTCAGGGGTGGTATATTGTTTTACAATGAACACACAATGGGGGGGGGGGGGGGGTGAGTAATATACACACTTCACATCTTTGTAGAAACGAAGATTTGCATAGAATAAAATAGAAAAAAACAGGGTTAGTTTATTTTTTTATCTATTTAGGTTTCTTTTAATACCACCCCTGTACTCTATGTCATTGGAACATTGGAATATTCAGAATTACCATGAAAATGTCTAATTTCTGATACATAATTATCAATCTTGGTGAACTGATTTGACCTTTTCCAGGCGTTACGTGCAAAAATCAGCAAGTTCCACTTGTAAAGGTTTTAATTCATCTCCATATCAAAGAAAACAGAACGATACTGTCCAAATGATTTTCTGTATATCTTCTATTTCCATATCCTTTCCCCAGTGAATGAATTATAAAATCTAGAATTAATGATTGTCTGTATATCTCTATTTCCATATCCTTTCCCCAGTGAATGAATTATAAAATCTAGAATTAATGATTGTCTGTATATCTTCTATTTCCATATCCTTTCCCAAGTGAATGAATAATAAAATCTAGAATTAATGATTGTCTGTATATCTTCTATTTCCATATACTTTACCCAGTGAATGAATAATAAAATCTAGAATTAATGATTGTCTGTATATCTTCTATTTCCATATCCTTTCCCCAGTGAATGAATAATAATCTAGAATTAATGATTGTCTGTATATCTTTCTCTTCCATATCCTTTCCCCAGTGAATGAATAATAAAATCTAGAATTAATGATTTTCTGTATATCTTCTCTTTCCATATCCTTCCCCAGTGAATAATAATAAATAGAATTAATGATTGTCTGTATATCTTCTATTTCCATATCCTTTCCCCAGTGAATGATAATAAAATCTAGAATTAATGATTGTCTGTATATCTTCTATTTCCATATCCTTTCCCCAGTGAATGAATAATAAAATCTAGAATTAATTATTGTCTGTATATCTTCTATTTCCATATCCTTTCCCCAGTGAATGAATAATAAAATCTAGAATTAATGATTGTCTGTATATCTTCTATTTCCATACCTTTCCCCAGGGAATGAATAATAAAATCTAGAATTAATGTTGTCTGTTATCTTCTATTTCCAATCTTTCCCAGTGAAAATAATAAAATCTAGAATTAATGATTGTCTGTATATCTTCTATTTCCATATCCTTCCCCAGTGAATGAATAATAAAATCTGAATTAATTATTGTCTGTATATCTTCTATTTCCATATCCTTTCCCCAGTGAATGAATAATAATCTAGAATTAATGATTGTCTGTATATCTTCTCTTTCCATATCCTTTCCCCAGTGAATGAATTATAAAATCTAGAATTAACGATTTTCTGTATATCTTCTCTTTCCATATCCTTTCCCCAGTGAATGAATAATAAAATCTAGAATTAATGATTGTCTGTATATCTTCTATTTCCATATCCTTTCCCCAGTGAATGAATAATAAAATCTAGAATTAATGATTGTCTGTATATCTTCTATTTCCATATCCTTTCCCCAGTGAATGAATATAAAATCTAGATTAATGATTGTCTGTATATCTTCTATTTCCATATCCTTTCCCCAGTGAGTGAATATAAAATCTAGAATTAATGATTGTCTGTATATCTTCTATTTCCATATCCTTTCCCCAGTGAATGAATAATAAAATCTAGAATTAATGATTGTCTGTATATCTTCTAACTGTATTGTAGACTGTACTGTCTTCTCTCTTCTTTATGTACTGTCTACTCTCTTCTTACTCTATTCTTACTGTAATGTCTATTCTCGTCTTACTGTAACTGTCTTCTACCTTTTTACTGTGCTGCCTTATCCCTTCTCGCTGTACTGTCTGTCTTCTCTCTTCTTAGTAGTACAGTAAGCATAGAGTACACAGTACAGTAAGAAACACTGATATTTTAAAGTGCACACAAGGAATTCTGAAAAATGGCACCTTCTGAAAAAATTGTTCTAGTGACTTAATTACTTTTATAAATAGGGTTTACCCTCCATTTAGTGTCCTCATACCAGCAGTAAGGTATATATTTATTGACTGGACACTATAATGAATAATGAATGCAATATTGCAACATTCTCAATAGACAACAGCTGCTAAGGTGCCATCAAGTTATAACCAGGAGAGGCACTGTTGTTAATGAGGATTAAGCCTCAGCCAAAGCATTCAAATCGAATAAAAGTTCGGACACATCAAAGAAACTCATTCCTCATACCTTACTGTCTGTTAAAGGATTAAAGAGAAGAGCATCTCTATTTATACACAATGATGTAGAAAGTTCAGGGGTGGTATATTGTTTTACAATGAACACACAATGACGGACATCTTTGTAAGAACGAACGGTCCTTAAAATATGTTGATATATCCTACTTTGTCCTCTGAATTCATACTGCATGCCGGCTATGCTTCTGGATGCCTCATGGAAACTGAGCAATTTAGAAACCTGTACTGAGCCTGGGCATGCTCAGAAGAGGTAGATAGGGGAGTAACATTCAGTCATGGCTGTGATGTCACTGTCAAATCCATAACTGACAGTTAACTGGAAGAACCAAGAACAGAAACAGGGTAACAGGACATTGTGCAGGATTTCAAGTTAGACTTTAATTTCAAAACTATACACTTAGGGTTTGGGGGAGTAATTGACCTGTATAATTTTTAATTTGGGGCGTGACTTGCCCTTTAAACAGGGAAAGTACAAGGAAAGTATATTCTTTAACAAAAAGAAGAAAAACCAGCTACACACAAACATATCACACACACACAATTGTATACACACTTTTGTGGTTTGGAGATTATTTAGCAATTATCAATATATTTGCTGACTATCTGCAAACCTGTATTTCTAACTTTCTAAATGTTTCTACAAAGAGATTTCACTACTGAAAGCCCTGCAGTGACTTACCCCTCCCCCCAGGGGAAGTTTACGACTGCACACCAGGTGCATATTGTGTAGACAACAGGTAGAAAGAAAGCAGTTTAGTGAAAATGAATTATGTTTAAAGGGTAAGTCCAGTCCTCAAATGAAAACGTATCTAACGGCAAATCACTCCCCCCAAACCCTAAACTGTAAGTTTTGAAATGTGAAATATATAATCTAACCTGAAATCCTGCACAATGTCCTGTTGCCCCTGTTTCTGCTTCCTGGTTCTTCCAGTTAGTAACTGTCAGTTATGGATTTGACAGTTGACATCACAGCCAATGACTGAATGTTAATCCCCTGTCTGCCTCTTCTGAGCATGCCCAGGCTCAGTAAACGCTCAGTACAGGTTTCTAAATTGCTCAGTTTCCTGAGGCATCCAGAAGCATAGCAGCATACAGTAATGAATTTCATAGACAAAGTAGGATATATCAACATATGTAAGAGGCCATTCTTTCTAAACGATGTCGTTATGAGGGTGGAGTTGTCTTTTAACTCTCCTTTGACATTCTAAACAACCAGTAATAGGTTTGAACGCTAGAATTGAACATAGGTAGACAGGCAGACAAATGGGACCACCTGCCATTTCTCAATAGTAAGTTTGTCATCTAAAATGTCAACCAAGAAAGAAAAGCCAATCAGAAGGAACTAAGTTTTTATTTATTTAATCTACTTTATTTTCAGTTACATTAAATTCAATTGAGTTTTTTGTTAATGAATGGCCACATGTTATTGGTGCAGAACCAAACAATCTTCATGACCTACAGTTTCCTTTCTGCTTAGAGAAGCATGAAAGCCATATCAATGGTAAGAAATAACCAAAGATTGGAAATTCACCCAAGGTCAGACATAATAACATACGTACATAATAACATTTTCGTCTCACCTGAGATGCACTAAACATAAACACAATTACATTTTGGCAATGCAGGAATAAAGACTGAAGTGAATTTTTCAGAAGGTGCTGTATCGTGAGCCCAAAGCAATTTGGCAGAAAAACCTTGGACTCTAGCCTTAAAGGGCAACTATTCTAAATAAAAATCACTTTGCCTCATCTTAATCGATAAAAAATTGCTTATAAGTAGCCCTTACCTGAGTTGTGTGTGTTCTGCATGCCTTTAAAACAGGACAAGTCGAGCATGCTCAGTAATCACTATGAGCCAGCTCTGGAGAGGGAATCTCCCATCATTCAATTCAGACACACACACATGACACCATCAGTTACACAGCAAACTGCACCCAGCAGTAGAGTTTAAATAATAAGTATGACGCTTAATTGACAGCTGAAATGTAAGATGGTTCAGATTCAGATAAACAGCAAAAAAAATGTTACAGTGATAGTTGTAAAGAATAAGGTATTCAGAATAGCAATTAAAAAAAATCACTATAGATGCCCTATAAGGAGAAATTATCTATGGGTTAACACAAGTGACAAGTCACAAAGGACATAATTGTGAAAAAGCAGCACCATTATGGATAAACCAACGTGTGACCCAAAAACTGATGGACATGAATCAGATACAGAAATGTATAAAACATGTCAGTCTGCTTCTTACAAACAGGAACACAATGTCTGCATAGAGAGTTTTGTTGTCTTATTACAGAATTGCCCAACACAGAAAGTGAAATGCGTTGCCAGCACTGATGAGTATTTGGTCTGTTTACACTAGTGATGTTCTGTGTTCATCCGTGTCATCTCTCTTACTACTTTCAACCTTTAGCAGAACTAACAGCCCCACTCACATCAGCCAAATTACAAAGAGACAAAAGTGAATATACTGCAAATTTGCTTAACTAGAAAAATGGGGTGGTGCCCTGTATCTATGTTTGTAAACTGGGCCCTGGTGGGGTTGGCACCCTTGCTCCCCTGGTTGCTCTGCCTTTCTGTATTTATCCATATGGCCAAATCATCAGCCTTCCAGCTATTGTGAATTAAATTAGAAAAGGAATGTAAGGTTGAACAGTGCGTCTCTTGTAGGTAAACAACTGCTAGAGGGATGCAGAATGCAAGCTGGTGGTAGAGGTACAGTACGGAATGGAATTTCTCAGTTTATGGAACATGATCTACTACCAATTCAATACAGAAACCAGGGAATTACAAGATTGGTGACTGAGAAAAGGGTTTTAGCATTTTCTCCCATCTGACTGCTGTGAGCCTGGTAAAGCATTAATCAAGAGAATAGAGTACAAGTCAGTGTGGATAAAGAAGTACAAGAAGAGTAGACATTACAGTAAGCAGAGAGTCACAGTACGTAAGAATAGTGTAGAAGTACAGTAGAATAGAGTAGACAGTACAGTAGAATAGAGTAGATTACAGTAAGCAGAGAGCACAGTACAGTAAGAATAGTGTAGATAGTACAGTAAGAATAGAGTAGACAGTACAGTAAGCATAGATTAACTGTACAGTAAGAATAGAGTAGACAGTACAGTAAGAATAGAATAGACAGTAAAGTAAGAATAGGGTAGACAGTCAGTAAGATAATAGTAGACAGTACAGTAAGAATAAGATGGACAGTACAGTAAGAATAGAGTAGCCAGTACAGTAAGAATAGAGTGACAGTACAGTAAGAATAAGTAGACATACGTAAAGTAGACAGTACAGTAAGATAGAGTAGACACGTACAGTAGAATAGAGTGGACAGTACAGAAGAAGAGAGTAGACAGTACAGTAAGAGAGAGTAGACGTACAGTAAGATAAGAGTAGACAGTACAGTAAGAATAGAGTAGACGTAAGTAAGAATAGAGTAGACAATCAGTAGAAGAAAGTAGACAGTACAGTAAGAATGATCAGTACAGTACAGATAAGAATAGATAGACAATATAGTAAGAATAGAGTAGACAGTACAGTAAGAAGAAGTAGACAGTACAGTAAGAAGAGAGTAGACAGTACAGTAAGAAGAGAGTAGCAGTACAGTAAGAAGAGAGTACAGTACAGTAAGAATAGAGTAGACAACAGTAAGATAGAGTAGACATACAAAGAAGAGATAGACAGTACAGTAAGAAGAGATAAAGTAACAGTAGATAGATAGACAGTACAGTAAGAATAGAGTAGACAATACAGTAAGAAGTAAGTAGACATACAGTAAGAAGAGAGTAAGAGACAGTACAGTAAGAAGAGAGTAGACAGTACAGTAGAATAGAGTAGACAGTACGTAAGAATAGAGTAGCAGATACAGTAAGAAGAGAGTAGACAGTACAGTAGAAGAGAGTAGACAGTACAGTAAGAATAGATTCAGACAGTACAGTAGAATACAGATAGACCAGTACATAAGAATAGAGTAGACAGTACAGTAAGAATAGTAGACAATACAGTAGAAAGAGAGTAGACTACAGTAAGATAGAGTAGCCAGTACAGTAAGAATGAGTAACAGTACAGTAAGAAGAGAGTAGACAGTACAGTAAGAAGAGAGTAGACAGTACAGTAAGAATAGAGTAGACAGTACGTAAGAATAGATGTAGACAATACAGTAAGAAGAGAAGTAGACAGTACAGTAGAAGAGAGTAGACAGTACAGTAAGAATGAGTAGACAGTAACAGTTAAGAATAGAGTAGACATACAGTAAGAAGAGAGTAGACAGTACAGTAGAAGAGGTAACAGTACGTAGAAGAGAGTGACAGTACAGTAAGAATAGGTAGCAATACATAAGAAGAGATAGACGTACAGTAGAATAGAGTAGACATACGTAAGAAGAGGTAGACATACAGTAAGAGAGAGAGACAGTACGTAAAAAGAGTAGACGTAAGTAAGAATAGAGTCGAAATAGTAAGAATAAGTAGACAACAGTAAGAAGAGAGTAGACAGTACATGGAGATAGAAAAATAGTAAGAATTGTACTGTATGTAGACTTACTGTATTCTTTCTTCTTCCTTTGTGCTGTCTAATTTATTCTTACTCTATCTACTTACGTACTGTCTACTCTCTCCTCTGTAATGTTTACCTCGCCTTACTGTAATGTCTACTCTCTTCTTACTGTAACTGTCTTCTACCTTTTAACTGTGCTGCCTTATCTCTTTTTGCTGTCCTGTCTTCTCTCTTTTTACTACAGTAAGAAGAGAGAAACATTAAAGTAAGAATAGAAGCACAGTACAGTAGAATAGACTCTCACTCTCGCATGCCATCCACCCTACACCCGAAACTTGTGTGTTTGGTTCTGCTGGAGGAGGATATGTGGTCCACCACTGACAGGCTTCCTGCAGGCAACTTGTTCTATGCTCGGAAAACAATAATTATGCAATGCTTATCCAGTAAATCCCCTAAAATCAAAACATGATCAACTTGTCAATAATGATCTATCATATATCAAAATTATCTACCAACTGCCCTGATAAATTTCACAAAATCTGGGGATATGGTTGGAATCAACCAATACAATAATTAATCCTATATGACAAACTTGAACCACACAGTAACTGAAAGCAAAATATATCAAATCTGACACACACATGGGGGGGCGATCTGGTGGGCGGAGCTAGGCAGGCAGACAGCAACTCGGCTACGCAATAAAGGCTACTACTGGCAAGTGTTTTATGTTTTATGATCCAAGATGTTAAATTATTTGTTTAATGTTAAAATAACTATAATGAACAAAGTCAAGATCAATTCCAAACTCATACCTGGCAAAACTCTATACACACTGTATTTGACAATATCATGCCATTACTGTACAACTAATTTTATTATGTTTTGGAATTTCAATAAATAGAGTAGACAGTACAGTAGAATAAATTAGACAATACAGTGTGAATAGAATAGACAGTACAGTAAGAATAGGGTAGACAGTACAGTAAAAGGGTAACTGACGGTAAGAAGATAAAAGTAGACAATACGTGTGAATAGAATAGACAGTACAGTACATAGAATTAGACAGTACAGTAAGATAATAGACAGTAAGTAAGACATAGAGTAGACATTACAGTAAGAAGAGAGTAGACAGTACGTAAGAATAGATTAGACAGTACAGTAAGCATAGAGTAGACAATACAGTAAGAATAGAGTAGACATACAGTAGATAGTAGACAGTACGTAAGAATAGAGTAGACAGTACAGTAGCATAGAGTAGACAGTACAGTAAGAATAGAGTAGACAGTACATAAGATAAGTAGACGTACAGTAAGAATAGAGTAGACAGTACAGTAAGAATAGAGTAGACAGTACAGTAAGAATAAGTAGACAGTCTAAGTAGAGTAGACAGTACAGTAAGAATAGAGATAGTACAGTAACATGAGTAAGTAACAGTAAGAAGAGTAGACAGTACAGTAAGAATAGAGTAGACAGTACAGTAAAAGAATAAAGTGACAGTACGTAAGAATAGAGTAGAGAGTACAGTAAGCATAGAGTAGACATTACATTAAGAATAGAGTAGACAGTACAGTAAGCAATAGAGTAGACAGTACAGTAAGATATAGACATTACAGTGAATAGAGTAGACAGTACGTAAGAAAAGTAAGTAACAGTAAGAATAGAGTAGAGAGTACTAAGAATAGAGTAGACAGTACGTAAGAATAGAGTAGACAGTACAGTAAAGAAGTAGAAGAATAGAGTAGACAGTACAGTAAGAAAGAGAGACAGTACAGTAAGAAGAAGTAGACAGTACAGTAAGAATAGAGTAGAGAGTACAGTAAGAATCGAGTAGTCAGTAACAGTAAGAATAGAGTAGACGTACAGTAAGAATAGAGTGAACAGTACAGTAATAAGAGTAGACAGTAAGTAAGAATAGAGTGACATAAAAGTAAAATAAGTAGACAATACAGTGTGAATAAAATAGGTACAGTAAGATAGAGTAGAATAAATTGACAAGCACAAAGAAGAAGAAAGAATACAGTCAGTGCTTGTGAAGGTTCTCATCATCCAGGTCATGGTATATCTGTTGTATCAATTAGATCAACTGGACTTGAAATGTAGTTCTTGAAGACGTTTCGCTAGCTATCCGACTTGAAGTCATTCTGAATTGAGAGATCCAGTCGGATGACTAGCAACTTCTTCAAGACTACATTTCAAGTCCAGTTGATCTAATTGAATACAACAGATAAATACAGTACAGTCTACAATACAGTACAATCTCTCCTGTATTCTACTATCTTCCTATCTTCCTACACTGTATTGTAGACTGTACTGTCTTCTCTCTTCTTTATGTACTGTCTACTCTCTTCTTACTCTATTCTTACTGTAATGTCTATTCTCGTCTTACTGTAACTGTCTTCTACCTTTTTACTGTGCTGCCTTATCCCTTCTCGCTGTACTGTCTGTCTTCTCTCTCTTAGTAGTACAGTAAGCATAGAGTACACAGTACAGTAAGAAACCACTGATATTTAAAGTGCACACAAGGATTCTGAAAAATGGCACCTTCTGAAAAATTGTTCTAGTGACTTAATTACTTTTATAAATAGGGTTTACCCTCCATTTAGTGTCCTCTACCACGCAGTAAGGTATATATTTATTGACTGGACACTATAATAATAATGAATGCAATATTGCAACATTCTCAATAGACAACAGCTGCTAAGGTGCCATCAAGTTATAACCAGGAAGGCACTGTTGTTAATGAGGATTAAGCCTCAGCCAAAGCATTCAACATCGAATAAAAGTTCGACACATCAAAGAAACTCATTCCTCATACCTTACTGTCTTGTTAAAGGATTAAAGAGAAGCATCTCTATTTATACACATGATGTAGAAAGTTCAGGGGTGTTATATTGTTTTACAATGAACACACATGGGGGGGGGGGGGGGGTGAGTAATATACAACACTCACATCTTTGTAGAAACGAAGATTTGCCTAGAATAAAATAGAAAAATACAGGGTTTAGTTTATTTTTTTTACTATTTTATGTTTCTTTAATTACCACCCTGTACTCTATTCAGGACATTGGAATATTCAGAATTCCCATGAAATGCTCTACAATTTCTGATACATAATTATATCAATCTGGTGAACTGATTTGACCTTTTCAGGCTTTACTCATTGTTGCAAAATCAGCAGTTCATTGTAAGGTTTTTAATTCATCTCCATATAAAGAAAAAAAACGAATAATCCAAATGATTTTCTGTATATCTTCTATTCCATATCCTTTCCCCAGTGAATGAATTTAAAAATCAGAATTAAGATGTCTGTATATCTTCATTTCCATATCCTTTCCCCAGTGAATGAATTATAAAATCTAGAATTAATGATTGTCGGTATATCTTCTATTTCCATATCCTTTCCCAAGTGAATGAATAATAAAATCTAGATTAATGATGGTCTGTAATCTTCTATTTCCATATACTTTACCCAGTGAATGAATAATAAAATCTAGAATTATGATTGTCTGTATATCTTCTATTTCCATATCCTTTCCCCAGTGAATGAATATAAATCTAGAATTAATGATTGTCTGTATATCTTCTCTTTCCATATCCTTTCCCCAGTGAATGAATAATAAATCTAGAATTAATGATTTTCTGTATATCTTCTCTTTCCATATCCTTTCCCCAGTGAATGAATAATAAAATCTAGATTAATGATTGTCTGTATATCTTATTTCCATATCCTTTCCCCAGTGAATGAATAATAAAATCTAGAATTAATGATTTGTCTGTATATCTTCTATTTCCTCCTTTCCCCAGTGAATGAATAATAAAATCTAGAATTAATATTGTCTGTATATCTTCTATTTCCATATCCTTTCCCCATGTGAATGAATAAAATCTAAATTATGATTGTCTGTATATCTTCTATTCCATATCCTTTCCCCAGTGAATGAATAATAAAATCTAGAATTAATGATTGTCTGTATATCTTCTATTTCCATATCCTTTCCCCAGTGATGAATAATAAAATCTAGAATTAATGATTGTCTGTATATCTTCTATTTCCATAATCCACACAAGGGGGGGGGGGGGGGGGGGTGAGTAATATACAACACTTCACATTTTGTAGAAACGAAGATTTGCATAGAATAAAATAGAAAAAAACAGGGTTAGTTTATTTTTTATCTATTTAGGTTTCTTTTAATACCACCCCTGTACTCTATGTCATTGAGAACATTGGAATATTCAGAATTACCATGAAAATGTCTATTTTGATACATAATTATCAATCTGGTGAACTGATTTGACCTTTCCAGGCGTTACTGTTGCAAAAATCAGCAAGTTCCACTTGTAAAGGTTTTTAATTCATCTCCATTCAAAGAAAACAGAAGATACTGTCCAAATGATTTTTGTATATCTTCTATTTCCATATCCTTTCCCCAGTGAGAATTATAAAATCTAGAATTATGATTGTCTGTATATTTATTTCCATATCTTTCCCCAGTGAATGAATTATAAAATCTAGAATTAATGATTGTCTGTATATCTTCTATTTCCATATCCTTTCCCAAGTGAATGAATAATAAAATCTAGATATGATTGTCTGTATATCTTCTATTTCCATATACTTTACCCAGTGATGAGAATAAAATCTAGAATTAATGATTGTCTGTATATCTTCTATTTCCATTCCTCCCCAGTGAATGAATAATAAAATCTAGAATTAATGATTGTCTGTATATCTTCTCTTTCCAATCCTTTCCCCAGTGAATGAATAATAAAATCTAGAATTAATGATTCTGTATATTCTCTTTCCATATCCTTTCCCCAGTGAATAATAATAAATCTAGAATTAATGATTGTCTGTATATCTTCTATTTCCATATCTTTCCCCAGTGAATGAATAATAAAATCTAGAATTAATGATTGTCTGTATATCTTCTATTTCCATATCCTTTCCCCAGTGAATGAATAATAAAATCTAGAATTAATTATTGTCTGTATATCTTCTATTTCCATATCCTTTCCCCAGTGAATGAATAATAAAATCTAGAATTATGATTGTCTGTATATCTTCTATTTCCATATCCTTTCCCCAGTGAATGAATAATAAAATCTAGAATTAATGATTGTCTGTATATCTTCTATTTCCATATCCTTCCCCAGTGAATGAATAATAAAATCTAGAATTAATGATTGTCTGTATATCTTCTATTTCCATATCCTTTCCCCAGTGAATGAATAATAAAATCTAGAATTAATTGTCTGTGATATCTTCTATTTCCATATCCTTTCCCCAGTGAATGAATAATAAAATCTAGAATTAATGATTGTCTGTATATCTTCTCTTTCATATCCTTTCCCCAGTGAATGAATTATAAAATCTAGAATTAACGATTTTCTGTATATCTTCTCTTTCCATATCCTTTCCCAGTGAATGAATAATAAAATCTAGAATTAAGATTGTCTGTATATCTTCTATTTCCATATCCTTTCCCCATGAATGAATAATAATAAACTAGATTAATGATTGTCTGTATTTCTTCATTTCCATATCCTTTCCCCAGTGAATGAATAATAAAATCTAGAATTAATGATGTCTGTATATCTTCTATTTCCATATCCTTTCCCCAGTGAGTGAATAATAAAATCTAGAATTAATGATGTATGATCTTCTATTTCCAATCCTTTCCCCAGTGAATGAATAATAAAATCTAGAATTAATGATTGTTGTATATCTTCTATTTCCAATCCTTTCCCCAGTGAATGAATAATAAAATCTAGAATTAAAACAGTGGGAACCACTTTGATTGGTTTATTTCCTCTGGATATGATTGGGAACAGATTGTTGCATAGAGTTAACTTACCGTTGAGTTTGTGCATAAGTTGTGATTCCCATCTAAGAAAAGTGCAATTCGATACATCATAATTGCAAATAATTCGATAGAATCTACATCTTATTGTTTTGTACTTCCTGAAGGAACCTTACCCTAAAACTTATAATAATCCCGAATAAGGCTGAGGCCACTCTACAACGCACCAGAATCACGCTGCAGTGCAGTTCTGGTGGGAGTGCGCGCGTCACATTTGCCATTATACATTTTCCATTATGGTAACGCATTTGATTGCGCAATTTAAAAATTGGTGTTGTATGCGTTACAAAAACGGATACGGATGTGCAAAATGAACGCACCTGAAATCGGTGTGGTTTTTTTCTTCCCGCGATTTCCATTTTATTGATACTTGCATGAGCTATCGCATGCGTAAAAAACATGCTTAGGGTAGGCCACACTGCTGCAATTTTTCTGCATTTGCGTTTTTTCAAGGCATTGGAATCACGGAATGCACCGAAAACGTGTGTTTTCGGGTGCGATGCGATTAAGCTTGCGATTTGCGTTCCGCATTTTAAATTGCAATCGCATGTGTTTTCCAATACTTAACGAAAAACCGCATGCCCAAACACAACGAAATCGCACATGAAATGCATGCGATTACGTTTGCAATGCGTTGAAGTGTGGCCGTGCCCTAAGAGAGCCTGTGTAATCTTGTTTCTTGTGAACAAGATTACACAAGAAGGAACGAGATTGAGTTTTAATCAGCATTTGTGCCCGTGTTAGATTAATGTCATTGATAGGGTAATTATAAGTTTGAAGGTTGTCTGTCAATTGAAGATTCACAGGCGTGTGTACCTGGGCCAAATTTAAAGGGGAGTTCAGTGCAAAACATATGCTTTTCAGAAAAAAGAGCAGTATTTTTTTCATCCCAATGAAATCTGCCCATTCAGCATTGTGTCTGTGTATAAATAAATACAACTGAAATACTGACTTCCTGTTTGCAGGACCCCTAGTAGAGACCGTTATGGTTTTGCCCTTGACCCAGCGCCTGGGTTGATTCAGTTGCTCAGTAGAGATCTGAGCATGTTTGACCCATCCAACAGCCAATCAGTAGAAATTACTGTTAGGAACATTCAAGGATGTGGTGCATCCTGGGAGAAGAAAGAAGAATCCTGGGAAATCAGAACTTGCCTGTCTGACAATCTCCAGTTAGAATCTCCAACTTCCCTAGGATGTCATCTTCTGTATCCCCTACCCGCAAGCTCAAAGAACTATAAAATGAGACGTTGTGAGCAGAATGTTCTACCTGCAATAATGTAACGGTGTAAGGGATACGCCCCATCAGTGTGATTTAACACGCAAGCGATTACTCCAATTGGAGTGGCCACATAGGTGGGCTGGGGTCGTTTGTATGCAATCACCATTTTTGTGTGTGATTCGCATGTGCTCTGATCCCTGAAAATGACTGGGATCGCAGCGTGAGACCAACCAACATGCATGAAGCACGTGTGGTGATGCGTGCATTTAGCGGCGGCTCGGCCTAAAGGAGACAATCCATGTAGCAAAACTCTTCCTCACTCTTATTGACTCCTGGGTTTAGTAGATTCTGATTACAATAGTGTGCCTTCTTGGCGATAATTTAAGACCAGCCTAAGGCTAAAACAACTTATTAATCAAGAGCCGCCATTATTATATTAATAAGTGCGGGAAGCCCTGCTCCTACTCTGCTCGTACAATAGCAGCTCTTGGTAAATGAGGCCATAATCTGCTACAGAATCTCTATTGGTTACATAAAACTAAAAGGACCATACCATCCAAGAGGGTGTCAAAGTGAATGGCCTGTAGATATTCTCTTTCACGCATGAAGCCCTTGAGTGGAGTGGCCCAACCTTCACTTAAAACTTGAACCCATTGAAGGTCACAACCTGTTAAAATATAATAAATAATTTATTAAGAGTTCACGACTTATCCTATTCAATGAGCTTAATTGGCCCATCCTGCATTTTGTTTGTGTACAAATAAATGCTCCTGAATACTGACTTCCAGTTTGTAGGACCCCTAATAGAGACAGCTATGGTCTTGCCCTTGACTCTGTTTGACCCATCCAACAGCCAATCAGTAGAAATTAGTGTTAAGAACATTTTAAAGTAGTGTGTTCTGGGAAGACGAAGCATAGCAAGTGTATGTTATCAACTGACTTTTTCTTTAAATGAAAGAGAATATATGGAATAACTAAGAATAAAGAAAATGTTATATTTTTTTACGAGTGTCCTTTTAAATGAGACCTATGAACAAATGGGATTAGCCAATCAAAATCCAACCATAACAATATTAAAGAACAATTATACAGTAAAAATTAGGGCATGCAACCCCCTAACTAAAATGTAACCCCATAACTAGCCCCTGTAATTTAAAAAAATCCTTACCTTACATTCTGCTCCTTATGGTTCTCCTGCAATCCATGTCCAAAGTCCAGGAAAAGTGAAGAGTAGTGTCTGTCTTCCTGTCCAAACGTTGCTTCCTTTTGTCTTGCCTCGGGAGGGATGGTGACATGCGCACAGGTGCCCTTTCACCCCCCCTCCCTCCCTCCCGATCCCTCTCTTCAAATAACTCCCGTAGCGTAAAAACCTTAATACATATTGCAGGTCATACCCTCTCATCCCCAACCACTAAGTTAGAAGTTTAAAAACCCAAACTGTACTTACAGCTCCTGGCTGCTAGCATCTTCTCCATTGCTGGCAGCCGCGGCTGTGATTGGCTGCCTCTCAGCCAATCACAATGGCGGCTGCCGGTCCAGCCCCCGCTTGTAGATGGCAGGCAGGGGAGCCAGACCAGAGAGCGTGGAACCAGGAGTTGTAAGTAGAGAATGGAATTGATTTTTAAACTTTTAACTTAGAGGTTGGGGGGAGGGTATGCCCTACAATATAGGTCAATATTTGTCTGGAGGGTGGAGATGTCTTTTAACTTTTTTAAAACGAAAGTACTTGGGGAAAGGATGTAGGATTAATATTCCATCTCCCAATATTGTTTTGTTAAGGAGATATAGTTTTTTAATCTGCCAGGTTAGTGCCCTGGGCCTCCCTGTGGTTGAAGCATTCAGAAAGACTGGCAGAAGCAGTTTTCTTGTGTGCTGCTCTTGTCCCAGGTACTTTTCTTTTAAACTATTTTTTGGGAAAAAAAATATGCGCTGCTCTCCTTTAATAACCAGATCATTGCAAAATTCGTGAAAAGCTTTTTTTTTTTCCTTAAAAAATCAGCTGTGCTTCTCCCCTGCTAGGCAAAGAGTATTTATGTCTTTACACAATTGCAGGCTTGTTCAGATTACAAGGAAACCGTTATTTCAATCCTCTCGGGACTGTGTCATCCTTCGCTTGTATTAAATGATATTCAGCCTTTGATTGCCTTTGTGTTCTATTCTTTTCATTAAAACAGGAGTTCACCTTAAACCCACTTTCTGCACACTGTGTACAGGTATTTGGCAAAGGAATTGTTACGGGGAGTGGGGAGGTGTGTGATCTCTTGTACTAGTGATCGCCAAGGAAGGCAAGTCTCAGCTTCACGTTGAACTTCATCCAACTTGTTCTCGGTACAAAGAGTTCATGAAACTTCCTTGGTTGCTCCAGATGGGACAATGGCCTGAAATGTAGAAATGTGACATAATCAGGAAATGTACAGACTGGGCTTTAGATAAAAATGAACTTTGCCGTGAAATAACAATAGTGTTTTTACATCCACGTCACTGTATGATGATAGAAGTTATGAAGTGAGAGGGGTCGCTATTTTGCCAGCGTTTAAGTACGGGGCCAGGATGCGTACTGGTCATTTTGTATAAGGGATAATAAGGGCTATAATTGGATGCTGGAATAGACCAGACTCTGGCGTTAATCTCCGACGCCAGTTATTAGACATTTCTTGCAAACACACAGACATGAAGGAGGGGACTGAGCGTGGTAATGCTAAAGGTGGCACTCCCCTAAAGCTGGCCCAGAGGGGCTACACGTGATAGGCACATTACAGTACATTTCATTTCTAGTTTAAGTTAACCATTTAACACCTGTTTTGTATAGTTGGTTTCCTTACCCGTTCTGTAGGAGTTCCACTATCTGCTGATACATTCATTCAACTGTAAACGGTTGGTTTTCGCACAAGTTCTGGAGCCTCAGGTTTCTCATATTCAGATCGATTCCTGTGAATCCTGGACACAAATAACGAATAATGAAGGGTTAAACAAAACACTGAAGGCTGTTCGAAAGATGATACAAAACAGTGAATTGAGAAGTCCCTCTATAGTATCCGCTATCCAGGGTTCCTTATCCTGGAAAAATACTGGTTTACTCTAGGGAACCCAGTATATACAATAGATAAAAAATATATAGGGGAGTCCAATTTAAATTAAATTATTCTCCCCTATATATTTATTACTATTCGAAGAGAGTTGTAGTTTAAAGGAGAACTAAAGGTAATATATATATCCTCTGAAATATTCTATGATTCCTAACTAGCGAGTAGCTGTCATTCTTTCCTCTGACAACAGTGGCAGGAAGAAAAATGGCTTTTACAGACTGGGTCATTGGATCCAGATAAATAGTCACACATGCTCAGACAAGTAACTGCATGTGACCTGTCTATAAGCAAGAATTAGATGTCAGAAAACAACATAGCAATTTGACAATCTACCTGCAGACAAGGTTCACATCCCCCCAACCACAGTGCCCCATGGATAGATTTGTTTATTAAGGGCAAGTCCACCCTTAAAACAAAAAAGCTGGTGACTTGTCAGATATCTGCCCACAAAACCAACTGCTATTTCTACCAATTTATTACATGTTTTTATAACTAGATATTTTATGCTAAGTTTTTTCCATTCTGGCAAAGGATAAGCTTGAGCATGTGCAGTGAGGGCAGCACAGGGAATAACTGTCAATCATTGGCTGTGATGTCGCATTCACAGCCTTGAATAACTACATGGAGGGAGGGGTCAGCTTACACTGCCATTATTTACTCTGCAATAATAATACAATTACTAAAGTGCTGAATATATCAGTTTGGGTTGGTGGCAGGTAACAGACATTAGACCGTTTTTTGTTTTAAGTGTGCACATAGTATATGTATTTCAGATAACCCATGAATGAATTCTTTTATGATTTTCTGTCTGTTTGTGTTATAACGTTACCAAACAGAATCTAATGTCCACAGAGAACATTTAACTGAGGTCCGCCCTGTGGCCCCATAACCAGACAATGTGCCACTTTATCAGTAGTGTGAGTGACAGCTTCCCTTGTTTCTATTGACTGTAGCTCTGGGATAGCAATGTTTTAACATGTTTGGATGTTATTAGAGACCTGCTTGGGATTCAGAACTTCATAAGCAATAGTCCCAGGTCAGAGAACATTCCACTTCTGGTTCAAGGTCTCCAGTCATTTTCCTCCCAGATTGTACTCCCAATGTCATTTGGACACCCCATTTATAACAGTATGACTTACCTTTAATTTCTCCTGCCCTTGCCTTTTTGATAAACCCTTCACATCTCGGCTTTCGCAGATGTCCAGGGGGCATCCACAAAGACCTCAAAAAAGGGAAGCCAGAAGACATCATGAGCTTTACGCGCTTCCTCCCGATCCTGTTATAATCAGAAATGAACACAAATCCCACAAAGTCAATATTATGGTATGAGGGCATCCGAGATAGAACCAGTAACTACCCAATTCTCTCAAACAAACACAGAAGTAATTACCCCACTTAACATAAATAGAGCAGTGCAATAGAGAAGATGCTCATATGATAATTCAGAGTTGAAAGTAAGAAGTAGGGCCTGAGCCGCCCAAGGCCAACCATAGCAGTTAAATCTGGCTGCAACAACAAGAAAACAGCTCCAGCGTTCCAGTGTAAGAAAAAAGTTTAAATCAGTAAAAACTTAAACCATGCGCATAGAGAACTTGGCCCCAGTCCTAGTTTACCTTGGTGTAAGGAGAAATAAAGCTGGTAATACAGACAAGACCGGCGTCTGCAAACAGCTTGCCACTTCTGCAATACGGCGAATATTCTCCTCTCGATCCTCTGAAGAGAAGCCGAGGTTTTTGTTCAAACCGTGACGGATATTATCTCCATCCAGAGAATAGCAAGGGATGCGTGGGTAACTAAATACTCTTCCAGCGCAAAACCTAGTGTTGTCTTCCCAGCACCAGAAAGGCCTGTAAGGATAAAAAAAACATCCAGTTCATTAACACGCGGGTAATGGATCATTTTTTACAACTAATTGATTTGTTACTAATTAAGCCTGTGCCTACCCTCAATCCAGTAAGTCCAAAATTAACCATACACTTGTCAACTTGGTTCGTAATCTTTATTGAGTTTTGACTGATTGGCATGATTGTTTATACAAATGAACAGAAATTGGTCGAAAGGTCTCAAAAACTCGCCAGATACTATTTATCTGACCTGACCAATCAAAATTTCTATTCTACTCTTAATATTAGTTACATTTAGTCAATCAAATGTTTTTGAGGCAATATAATTAAAGGACAATTATACTCACCCCCCCCCTCGTTTCTTTCCCCCACTCCTGCAAAGTACCTAGGGTGAGGACCTAAAACGCTAAGTCCTCACCTCCGGGTACATTACAAAGTCCTGCACTACTTACTTGTAATCTCCCTCATCGCTCCGGTCCGATCCTCCCCACTGGCACTTTTAGTGACAGGTCGCAAGGCAGCCAATGGGAAGACACGCTCTGCAAGAGGGCGTGTCTTCCCATTGGCTGCCTCCCAGACTGTCACTGACAGTGCCAGTGGGGCGGATCGGACCGGAGCGACGAGGGAGATTACAAGTAAGTAGTGCAGGACTTTTGTAATGTACCCAGAGGTGAGGACTTAGCGTTTTAGGTACTCAACCTAGGTACTTTGCAGGAATGGATCGGGGAAATGGTAAGTATAATTGTCCTTTAAAATTATATATTGACCGTATATAGATGGACTAGAACTCGAACCCGAGTTCGAGTCGAACTTAACAAGTCCAAACTGACTTGGAACTTCTCGAACTATCCTGGATGGATTTTCTTGCACTTTCCGGACTCGCGGCTGTATTTTTGATAATTATCAAATTCACGGGCCTTTCGCTAACCTAGAATGTATTGTTTGCTAACCATCGAATTTATCCTTAGTTTTCGGTAACCCTCGAATTGGCTGTAACCCTTGAATGTAGCTTGCGCACAATTGCTTGATCATAAATTAAGAAGTGTTTAACAAGTTTTGGTGACAGTGACATGTTCCCCAGCCATTTCCCAGGTGTCACAGCCATTTACAGTAAGTTACCATTGTTAGTTTAGCTGTAAATGACCTGGACTTTTCAAACTATCACTCCCCCATTGACTTTAATGGGTCAGAATTCGAACTTGAAGTTCGAAAAGTTTAAAAACAGATCGAACTTTATGAAGTTCAGCCATCTCTATTGACCAGTGTATGGCTAGCCGTAATCATTTACATATCTGTATTTATTAATAAACAAGGAAGCTGATATACTTCATCATTTATATTTTAAACTTTTATTTACAACAGCTCTCAATAGATGGATACTGGAGATTGTACCAAACTGCTACCTGTCAGCCACACGGTGCAGCCCCGGAATCCAGCCCGGGTGCCCACTATTGTCCTCTTTTACTTCTGCTGACGTGGTGGGACTGATAGACCACATTAGTAGAGCGATGGATCTGCCCGAGGAAAGAGGACCCATTGGTTAGGAAGAGAAGACGGAATGACCACTTTGTACAGAGATGTGATATTTATAAACAAACGTTTGCCATAGTTTTTACATTTATAATTTTTTTTTCAATTGGAAACAATTGTTTAATCGGCACACACTGTGAATTCTGGGATCTGTAGTTTGCTGACAGCTAAGAGACCTCTCTGTCTATACTGTACTTGTTAAAAAATAACCTGTTGGTTTAAGTGTCTTTTTACTGTGAGTAGCCATACTGTTCTAATTACAGCCAGGTGTGTCTCCTGGCCACTGTGGTCTGTACTTGTTTTACTTTAGTCTGGGGCGTGTTTGTTCTCTGCCGGATAACAAACCTTAGTATTATACACAGGATATTTACACAAGGCAGTGATATCCTATGGGGGTGGATTTATAAGGATCACATGGAAACCAGGCACATTTTCATATTTACTATGGGGGTAGCCATCTAATGCTGGACACACACTGACCTGACATTGATTGCGCTCCGATCCATTATTGGAACGCATACGTGTATTTTTTTTAGTGCGTATCCCATGCGGTTCAATAATCTAGATTGTCCAGGAGTGCAGCGTCCATAGCAAACAACCTGCTTGTGTTACCGTCGGTACAAGTGGAACCTAGACCTATAGACACCCTGTTCCTTCAACCTTGCTGTCTAATAGAGACGGGCTGATTCTATAAGCAGGGCAGTTAGAACTGTGTGACCTGAAAGTAACAAAGGGTCTGTTCTCCCATCAGACCAACCAATGTTTGTTATAATATTCATATTACTGGGAGTCTCTCAGCTGGTCCTGCAATCTGAGTATGTTCTCCCATGACACAAGCATTGGGCACAGCAA
The DNA here is from genome assembly GCA_019447015.1 of Hymenochirus boettgeri. Classification (NCBI taxonomy): domain Eukaryota; kingdom Metazoa; phylum Chordata; class Amphibia; order Anura; family Pipidae; genus Hymenochirus; species Hymenochirus boettgeri. Next base: position 29,231,305 of record CM033475.1, on the reverse strand, counting down.
CGTATCAGTGACTTAAAGGGCGCAGTAACAATAAAGCCTGATGAAAGGCAGGCTCACCTTCAGTGCTCTATGTGAAATAGAACTTTAACTCCCAGAATCTTTAGTTGGACAAAAAAAAGATGAAAAATCCAAGCCACTTGAACACATTTAAATAAAAGTTACAGAACAATCTATTAACCCTGTGTGTAAAGGACATTCAGTGTTATCATGGAACATGTTACCCTACAGAAATGAATTCTACTGTCTGATTTGTTTGCATGTGAGATAAAGTTCTAATTGTAAGCTCTTTGGGTAGAGGGGCTGATGTGAATGGTTTAAAGGGCATAAAACATCCCTTCCCTATCAAGTGTGAGGACCTTTAAATGCCCTGCCCTCTCCCTCTCTCAAGGCCTGACCAATGGGAAGACTTGCATCTTTCCATAGGCCAGGAACTGGACACAAGCAGGAGGCAGAGGTGGATCAGCAAGCGAAACTGATTTAACGTGTGTAACATAAAAAATAAAATTATAAAGAGCTGTGCTTGTTTAATGGGCTGCCAAACCGGTAACCCATATGCTGTGCATGTAACCTTTCAAGTTTTAACACACAGGGAGCAGTGGTTCTATACATTTCTTAGAAAAAGTCCTGAATAAAGCATCTTATGGGATTATTGATCCTGTTGGGCTAATAATGTACAAAGGCGCCAAGATGAAAAAACAAACATCAAAAAAAGCCTTAGAGGAGGCAAGACATATGGCAGCACCGCCCTTAGTTATAAGTTCAAATACACAACCATCTATTGCACTATTTGTTAATAATTGAAGGGAAGTGAATGGAAGACAACCCTTTTTCCTAAACGGTGTGAGTAAGCTAAAGGCTGTTTAAATGTAAATACGTCAGATTTCATTCATATATATACGTGAAGTATTATAACAACAAACTGAAGATATGACGCAGATCATATGTCCCCCGTGCACAGAAACACAGAAATAACTGTGTCCATGGACATTGCATCATTGAAAGACGCCCCCCCCCCCCCTTACCAATGCTCCTGACCTGCCTGTAAGAGCTTCATGGAATGAGACTCAGGTTAACACTGCTGCCTTCACATTTCCCTGCACAAATAGCCTCATGAGTTTGTACTCAGAAACAAGACCTGGATTCCAGCCAGCGATTATATGTCTGAATAGGCCTCTGGGCTCACTGGTCTCTAAGCATCTGATCTGATTTTTTTTTTTTTGCCTTTTAATGAAGTTGAATTTATTAACTTATTTTGCAAGAATAAAATTACTTTGGAAAGGGCTGAAAGGGTTAACGTGGATATTATTTTTGTTGGGACTATATTTGAACAATAATCCCGTTAATGAGTGATTGAATGAGTGAGCACGAGGTTTCTTCATCAGGCCAGATGATACTTAAAGTGGTAGCTGAACCTCCCATAGCCCAGCTGCACAGAAACATTGTATTGGGAACAACAAAGCAATTTAATAGTTTAAATTACTTCCTACCAGGCCAAGTGATTACTCACACAGAGAAAGCAATAGCAGCACAGTGTAATAAAATGCCCCCTTAATAAGGCAAACGTCCATTAAATGTCATCCAATGTCCTTTATAAGGTTATTAATGATGTGCAGCAGCCCTATAATGGGAAGGAACCCTAGACGGAGGTAGGGTTAAGACCTCAGTGCTGGTGTTTTCAGGGCACACAGAGCATTTGGGGGGTATAATACACTCATTAGGGCCTAGGCGCCAAACTTGCGCATTTTAACACCGGTGCGTGCAATTGTGATCCGATCACGCTTTTAAAAGTGAACGCTAGTGGTGGCCAATTGGTCTGGCCATACTAGGTGTGATGCACTGTGATACCCTAACAGATAATGTAAGGTTGTAGGAAAACACGCACAGGCCTTACCCTTAGTGAATGGCTGAGATGTATACTTTGTATTAGGGAAAATATGTTCTTCCATAATCCTCTTAAGGACACTAGCGTTTTCTCAATGACCTCATGCCATTTCCGACAGTATTGTGGCAACATCCATTTATGGGCAAGCTCCATATGTTTAAGGCTGCAATGTATGTTTTAATGCCAACGGTTCGGGACACATGCATGGGCACATAGCAACAAAAAGCTTTCATCCTTATTTTATTGGTTTATTAAATAATGTTTTTTATAGCACAAGACTGTATATTTTATGCTCAGTAGGGATTAAGAGTACTTAATGGTACTGATTAGTCCCCTCATCTGAACATCATAGGTAAATATATAAAGGCTTGATAAACTTGCAGATCTCAGTATTTACTAAAACTACCCAGCATTTCCCTGCGTGAGCCTTGACCCATTCTATTTGGCTATAGACTTCCTAAGACTGAATTGTAGAATAGTCAGCTCCAGTCAGTTGGCCAAAGTTGGTCACTGTTGGGTGGCTCTTTAAACATTCCCTTCTCTCCCATCCTGCCGTATAATTAACTCTTGTCTGCCTGCTACAAACTGTGAACATTCACAAGAGACCCCTTCCCAATATGAACCATAACAAAACCAAATGTATGTGAAATAAATCCTTACAGTTTTTTAAAAGGGTCAGTTGTTTCTTTAAAAGGTGGCTTAGGTTTCCATAAATCCGAAGACCGGCCCCGCGTAGAAAAGAACACACTGAATTGTGACTAAACTAAACTGGGGAAAGGTTTTATATAAGAGTACACAGCCTTGTCTATAAACAATTATTACTGTCAAGGTGGCCATACACTATTAAATCGTAATTACGATTTTAAAACCGATCAATATTTTGAGAGATTGTACAAGTTAATTGTATTAGATGTACCAATACAATTGTTTCCACATTCAATGGAATAATATGGATATGGGAACGGGAATTGATTTAACTGTGTATAAATAAATTAACGGGCCATACAATAAACTATCTGGGGATTGTTCACCAATAGAACATGACAGAGAACACGTGGACATCCTTAAGAAGTTTAAGGCTTCAAGTTCAGAATGGGTTTTTCACTGTGAGAACGTAAAGCTATGGAACTGGTCTTCCAGTGGACGTTGTTATGGCAGGTTCATTGGTCAGTCAGTTTATAAAAAAGCTGGATGAGTTTCTGCAAACAAGGAATGTTACAAGTTACTGGTATTGATACATAAAGTAGAGTTGATCAGGGAAATTTCCGATTGCCACTTGGAGTCAGGAAGGAATTTTTCCCCCTTCATAAACTTTGGCGGTTTTTTTTTTGCCTTCCTCTGGATCAACAGTTTAGGGGAATGAGGATATTGCTAGATGGGTTGGACGGATGGACAATGTCTTTATTCAACCTCAAATACTATAAACTATAAATAGTTTCATGAAATGTATGCAATGTCGTCATGTGAGTTACATTACATTTACATTATCAAAACTTTAGAAAACTTATAACTAATTTTACCAATCGACTTAAAAAAACTACTTTCCTGATCGTAATTTCGATGATTTTATTATCTCATGATAAGATCGGGAAAGTGTAAAACTTTTTTGGGCCAATCAATGGAAATGTCGGATTGTAATAAAATCGGCCCAATGTATGGTCACCTTAACAGACTTTGATTCAGACTGGTCTTTAAAACAGGTTATAAATCATAGTTCCCTCCATTATTTACCTAGATATTATTTGTACTGGCACATTAATTAATGTGTGCCACATAAAGCAATGCCTGTGTTTAAAGGGGATATTTGTGGTTTTTACGTATACGGCTAAAGCTGGGGTACCCATTCAAATTCAGCACCGACCGCACATTTCAGTGTATCGTTGATCGGGCTGAAATATTGGATGCCTTCCTGGGCTGACCGTGACCGATTGCCGACCATTACGGAAGATCAGATGTCTTAAACCATGGCCGATCGTGCAGTCCTCTATAGACCGCACGCTTGGTCGGGGTCATCTGACTTTGCTGCGACCAACAGTCCTTCGTCCTGGCCAACCGACCATTAGTTCTGTTTGGAAGAATGTTCCCTGCTGGGGAAAGTGTCCCATCCTGCCAGACCGCTAACGATGTTAGGCAGAGACAGCACTAGTTTTTTCCACACTGCCCCCCTCCCAATATTGCTGCAAACAAGAATTATCTAACAAGTGTACATAGTTATTCTCATTGTCCGCTAGCTAAAATGCTCCTTCCTTAATAGGTGGGTGGATATTGACCATGTTTTTGGCCCTGATACACATGGACAGATCTTTTATTCAGATCAATCCCCAAATCAATCATTAGAAAACAGCAGCCAACCATGTTCCTGACCAATTATCTTGCTGGTCAATCCCAGCCAATGGTGTTGTAGTTTAAAGGGATGTCCACCCATGGGAAAATTTTCCTCTCCCTCCCAGCTAGCTGCTCTGAGATGCCAAAAAACCTCTGAGAGGAAGCTCAGACGCGGAAACAATTTCCCTTCCCTGCATGGCTCCGGGTGACAGTTTTTGGGGGTGGACATGACCTTTAATATTCTAATAACCAGTCGGACAAATAAAAAGTTGTTACATCATGTTATTATTTATAGAGAATCTTTTTGTGTGTGACCAGGCATATGCAACAAGAAATACATTAGGTTAGATTCCCCACACTCTAGAGAAAGAAGCAAATGGTGTCACATGATATGATCAGTGATGTGAACCTTGGCACTCCAGATGGTTTGGAAACTACAACTCCCAGCTTCCTTGGTGGAAGTATGCAAGCAGTATGCTAGGAGTTGTAACCAGGGCATGCTAGGAGTTGTAGTTCAAAAACATCTGTTTCCAAGCTCGATATCACTGATTTAGATGGTCCTTAGTATTTTTGTGTTCAGGCACTATATCCAGACCCTATATATTCCTGTGACATAGAAGGTGCCCTGACTACACCAAATTGACTTTTAATGTACATTCGCTACATCCACACAGGGTGCAAACGTGTTCTTCTTAAGACTGCGATTAGGCATAAGCCCAAAAAAGACATGATAAACTTTGGGCTTGTATGGCCTCAGGCAGAGCATGATGGGATTTGTCATTTCTGGAACGTTGTTTACACGCCCCTGGACAGATATGCACTGAGCCCTGTGCAAGCCGGGGAATAGGTGGATCCATATAAAATAAAGGATTTTAGTTTATTTCTCAATTTAACTATTTCTGCACCAGTGTACGGTGTACCAGTAAATGTAGCTGTACACATGGGCGATATTGGACAAATACCGCCAGATCCAACAGTGTGGGGGGCAAATGCAACAGATCACGATGAAAAATAACTACCCTATCATTACCATGGTCGGCTTATTTAGCTCCCTGACTTTTAGTAGAAGGATTTGAAATGATTGGCCTGTCATGGGCCGCATGGACCTTGTAATCTGTTGCCATAATGCGATGGTTAATGTGGATAGGTGATGTAATATAATGGAAACGCTTCCTTACAAATATTCTCAACAAAAGTCTATAAAATGATCCAGACTCTATTATTCAAATGACTTCAACATTGCACAATAGGTAACATATCACGGACAATTCATAGCTGATCTACAAGTTAATTGGCCATTAGGAAGGACAGATCCAAAATATCCTACCAAGGGTTTTGACCTGTGGCAGTGGTTACACATGGAAGACCAAACACAACACAGAGATCTGAAATGTATCAATTTGTTTCCATTCATCTTACAATGTACCAAGTAAACGCAGCTGTTTCCTTTATCAGCACAAAACTACTGAAATGTTTCTATCCTTAGTTGTTCCCTACATACTATATTTACCTATACAGTCTGTTCCATGTGTGTGTAACTAGAATCACTTGGCCCCCCCAGGAAACATAATAGGGCCACTCTTCCTATAGAGCAGTTGTCTTGGCTGGGCTGTATCTGTGGTAGAGAAATCCTATTAGTCCCCCAGGGGCTATTCCTGTGGCATACTTAGAAGGTTCTCCCCATCCAGGTCATGGTATTCTTTGTATTCAATTAGATCAACTGGACTCTTAGTCCTTAGTTAGATCAACTGGACATAAAGTTTAGTTCTTAGTTAGATCAACTGGACATAAAGTTAATCTTAGTAGATCAATGGCGCATTAAAGGTTTAGTTCTTAGTTAGATCAACCTGGAACAAAGTTTAGTTCTTAGTTAGATCAACTGGACATAAAGTTTTTTCTTATTAGATCAACTGGACATACAAGTTTTAGTTTCTTAGTTAGTGATCAACTGGACACTAAAGTTTAGTTCTTAGTTAGATCAACCGGGACATAAAGTTAGTTCTTAGTTAGATCAACTGGACTAAAAGTTTAGTTCTTAGTTAGATCAACTGGGCATAAAGTTTAGTTCTAGTTAGATTCAACTGGACATAAAGTTTAGTTCTTAGTTAGATATAACTGGACTTACAGTTTAGTTTCTTAGTTAGATCAACTGGACATAAATAAAGTTTAGTTCTTAGTTACAGATCACTGGACATAAAGTTTAGTTCTTTAGTTTAGATCAACTGGATACAGTTTAGTTCTTAGTTAGATCAACTGGACATAAAGTTAGTCTTAGTTTAGATCAACGGACATGAATTTTAGTTCTTAGTTAGATCAAACTGTGACTAGGAAGTTTTAGTCCTTAGTTAGATCAACTGGACTTACAGTTTAAGTTCTTCAGTTAGATCACCTGGACTTAAAGTTTAATTCTTGTTAGATCAACTGGACTTAAAGTTTAGTGTCTAAGTTAGATCAACTGGACGTTAAAGTTTTATTCTTGTTAGATCCAACTGGACTTAAAGTTTTAGTTTCGAAGTTAGATCAAAGGACTTAAACTGTTAGTTCTTATTTAGTAATTAAGGGTATGTCCACCTGTAAAACTAATTTTTTAATATGCTGCTGCCCCCATGCCCCCAGCCCCAACCGTCATAACATTTTTTAGAAAGCCCCCCAAACTCTTACTTACTCCCCTCGTTCCTCACTCCACACTGCCGGGCCTCTGCTTGCGAAATCAGCAGAAGGGGCGACAAAAAAACACAAAGGAAAACAACACAGAAGAAAACATGTCAGTGTTCTGTGATTGGCTGAGCGGCAGTCCATAGACGGACGCGGCTGCCGGTCATTTCAGGGCGCGGAAAAGAGGAGACGGTAATAAGAGTTTGGGGGAGCTTTTTAAAAAAAAAAAAAAGGGTGGTTGGGCTGGGACAGTGGGGAACGAGCATATGTAAGTGGGGGAGTTGTGCTAGGGGGAGTGGATAGTAGATGGGAGGAGAAGGAGGAAGCGGATGAGGGTGAGGGATGGGGGGATGAAGGGCTGCACGTACGCTGCCAAAAATCTAACGGAGGCAGATAGCAGGCAGAGTCGCTGCTACCTCCTGGTGGTAGTTTTGTGGGACTTTGGGGGGGGGGGGGTCTACATGATGAACCCTAGGAGCTGGGTTGAGGGAAGGATTAAACTACACTACAGGGTGGGGCCAGGTGTTGGGGGTATTATGTTTTGGGGGTGGACATTGCCCTTTAACTGGACCTTAACTTTATTCTTAGTTTAGATTTAAGGGTAGTGGCCACCTGTAAAAACTAATTTTTAATATGCGGCTCCCCCTGTCCACACCGCCCCCAACGCATAATTTTTTCAGAAAGCCCCCCAAACTCTTACTTACATCCCCTCTCCTCCGCCGCATGCGCCCTCTGCTTGCGATAATCAGCAGGAGGGCGGGAAAAACCGGCAGTCGTGCTGTGATTGGCTGAGCGGGCAAGCCAATCAACGGACGCGGCTGCCGGTCATTCAGTGCAGCGGAGGAAAGATGAGAGCAGGGAGAGGTGGTAAGTAAGTTTGGGAGCTTTTTTGAAAAAAAAAACAAAAGGGGTTGGTGGCTGGGGGACTGGGGGGGTAGCAGCATATTAAGGGGGATTTGTGCAGGGGGAGGGTGATAGTAGAATGGGAGGGAGGGGGAGGGAGAGAGTGAGGGGGAGGAGGGGGGAGGGCTGCAGTACGCATGTCAAATATCTAACCGGAGGAGCAAGATACAGGCGAGTCCTGCTATCCTCCTGGCGGTTAGTTTGTGGTTACTTGGTGGGGGGTATATCCTTTCCCCAGTGAATGAATAATAAAATCTAGAATTAATGATTTTCTGTATATCTTCTCTTTCCATATCCTTTCCCCAGTGAATGAATATAAAATCTAGAATTAATGATTGTCTGTATATCTTTCTATTTCCATATCCTTTCCCATTGAATGATAAAATCTAGAATTAATGATTGTCTGTATATCTTCTCTTTCCATATCCTTTCCCAGTGAATAATAATAAAATCTGAATTGATTTCTGTATACTTCTCTTTTCCATATCCTTTCCCCAGTGAATGAATAATAAAATCTAGAATTAATGATTGTCTGTATATCTTCTATTTCCATATCCTTTCCCCATGAATGAATAATAAAATCTAGAATTAATGATTGTCGTAATCTTCTATTTCCATATCCTTTCCCCAGTGAATGAATATAAAATCTAGAATTAATGATTGTCTGTATATCTTCTATTTCCTCATCCTTCCCCAGTGAATAATAATAAAATCTAGAATTAATGATTGTCTGTATATCTTCTATTTCCATATCCTTCCCCAGTGAATGAATATAAAATCTAGAATTAATGATTGTCTTTATTCTTCTATTTCCAATTTTTCCCAGAAGAATAATAAAATCTAGAATTAATGTTGTCTGTATATCTTCTATTTTTCAGAATCCTTTCCCCAGTGAATGAATAATAAAATCTAGAATTAATTATTGTCTGTATATCTTCTATTTCCATATCCTTTCCCCAGTGAATGAATAATGAAAATCTAGAATTAATGATTGTCGTAATCTTCTATTTCCATATCCTTTCCCCAGTGAATGAATAATAAAATCTAGAATTAATGATTGTCTGTATATCTTCTATTTCCATTATCCTTCCCCAGTGAATAATAATAAAATCTAGAATTAATGATTGTCTGTATATCTTCTATTTCCATATCCTTCCCCAGTGAATGAATATAAAATCTAGAATTAATGATTGTCTTATATATCTTCTATTTCCAATTTTTCCCAGAGAATAATAAAATCTAGAATTAATGTTGTCTGTATATCTTCTATTTTCAAATCCTTTCCCCAGTGAATGAATAATAAAATCTAGAATTAATGATTGTCGTATATCTTCTCTTTCCATATCCTTTCCCCAGTGAATGAATTATAAAATCTAGAATTAACGATTTTCTGTATATCTTCTCTTTCCATATCCTTTCCCCAGTGAATGAAGCTGAAATGTAAGATGGTTCAGATTCAGATAAACAGCAAAAAAAATGTTCAGTGATAGTTGTAAAGAAATAAGGTATTCAGAAATAGGCAATTAAAAAATCACTATAGATGCCCTATAAGGAGAAATTATCTATAGGGTTAACACAAGTGGACAAGTCACAAAGGACATAATTGTGAAAAAAGCACAGCATTATGGATAACCAACGTGTGACCCAACTGATGGGACATGAATCAGATACAGAAATGTATAAAACATGTCAGTCTGCTTTCGGTACAAGCGAACACAATGTCTGCATAGAGCGTTGTTTGTCTTATTACAGAATTGCCCAACACAGAGAAGTGAATGCGTTGCCACACTGATGAAGTAGTTGGTCTGTTTACACAGTGATGTTCTGTGTTCATCCGTGTCATCTCTCTACTACTACTTTCAACCTTTAGCAGAACTAACAGCCCCACTCACATCAGCCAATTACAAAGAGACAAAAGTGAATATACTGCAATTTGCTTAACTAGAAAATGGGTGGTGCCCTGTATCTATGTTTTGTAAACTGGCCCTGGTGGGTTGGCACCCTTGCTCCCTGGTTCTCTGCCTTTCTGTATTTATCCATATAGGCCAATTCATCAGCCTTCCAGCTATTGTGAATTAAATTAGAAAAGGAATGTAAGGTTGAACAGTGCGTCTCTTGTAGTGAAACAACTGCTAGAGGGATGCAGAATGCAAGGCTGGTGGTAGAGGTACAGTACGGAATGGGAATTTCTCAGTTTATGGACATATCTACTACCAATTCAATACAGAAACCAGGGAATTACAGGATTGGTGACTGAGAAAAGGGTTTTAGCATTTTCCCATCTGACTGCTGTGTAGCCTGGTAAGCATTAATCAGAAGAATAGAGTACAAAGTCAAGTGTGGATAAAGAAGTACAGTAGAATAGAGTAGACATTACAGTAAGCAGAGAGTGCACAGTACAGTAAGAATAGTGTAGATGTACAGTAAGATATAGAGTCTACAGTACAGTAAGAATAGAGTAGACTTACAGTAGCAGAGAGTGCACAGTTACAGTAAGAATAGTGTAGATAGTACAGTAAGAATAGAGTAGACAGTACAGTAAGCATAGAGTAGACTGTACAGTAAGAAATAGAGTAAGACAGTACAGTAAGAATAGAATAGACAGACAGTAAGAATAGAAGGGTAGAGACAGTACAGTAAGAATAGAGTAGCAGTAAGTAAAATAGAGTGGACAGTACAGTATAGAATAAGTAGACAGTACAGTAAGAATAGAGTGGACGTACAGTAAGAATAAGTAGACAGTACAGTAAGAATAGAGTAGACAGTACAGTAAAATAGAGTAGACAGTACAGTAAGAATAGAGTGACAGTACAGTAGAAGAGAGTAGACAGTACAGTAAGAAGAGTAGACAGTACAGTAGAATAGATAGACAGTACGTAGAATAGAGAGACATACAGTAAGAATAGAGTAGACAATACAGTAAGAAGAGAGTAGACAGTACAGTAAGAATAGATCAACAGTACAGTAAGAATAGAGTAGACAATATAGTAAGAATAGAGTAGAGCAGTAACAGTAAAGAGAAGTAACAGTACAGTAAGAAGAGAGTAACAGTACAGTAAGAAGAGAGTGACGTACAGTAAGAAGAGTAGACAGTACAGTAAGAATAGAGTAGACATACTAAAGAATAAGGACAATACAGTAAGAAGAGAGTAGACACAGTAAGAAGAGAGTAGACAGTACAGTAAGAATAGAGTAGACAGTACAGTAAGAATAGAGTAGACAATACAAAGAAGAGAGTAGACAGTACAGTAAGAGAGAGTAGACAGTACATAAGAGAGATTAGACAGTACAGTAAGAATAGAGTAGACAGTACAGTAAGAATAGCAGTAGACAATACGTAAGAAGAGAGTAGACAGTACAGTAAGAAGAGTAGACAGTACGTAAAATAGATCAACGTACGTAAGAATAGAGTAGACAGTACAGTAAGAATAGAGTAGACAGTACAGTTAAAAATAGAGTAGACACATACAGTAGAAGAGAGTAGACAGTACAGTAAGAATAGAGTAGACAGTACAGTAAGAATAGAGTAGACAGTACAGTAAGAAGAGGTAGACATACAGTAAGAAGAGAGTAGACAGTACAGTAAGAATAGAGTAGACAGTACAGTAAGAATAGAGTAGACAATACAGTAAGAAGAGAGTGACAGTACAGTAAAGAGAGTAGACAGTACAGTAAGAATGAGAGTAGACAGTACAGTAAAATAAGTAACAATACAGTAAGAAGAGAGTAGACAGTACGTAGAAGAGAGTAGACAGTACAGTAGAAGAGAGTAGACAGTACAGTAAGAATAGGGTAGACAATACAGTAAGAAGAGAGTAGACAGTACAGTAAGAAATAAGTACAATAGTAGTAAGAAAGAGTAGACAGTACAGTAAGAAAGAGGTAGACATACAGAAGAATAGAGTAGACAGTACAGTAAGAAGAGTAGACAATACAGTAAAAATAAGTAGACATACAGTAAGAAGAGAGTAGACAGTACAGTAGGAAGTAGTAGAAAATACAGTAGAGATGTACTGTATTGTAGACTGTACTGTATTCTTTCTTCTTCCTTTTGCTGTCTAATTTATTCTTACTCTATTCTTACTGTACTGTCTACTCTCTTCCTACTGTAATGTTTACTCTCGCCTTACGTAATGTCTACTCCTTCTTACTGTAACTGTCTTCTACTTTTAACTGTGCTGCTTACTCTTTTGCTGCCTGTCTTCTCTCTTTTTACTACAGTAAGAAGAGAGAAGACTTAAAGTAAGAATAGAATGCACAGTACAGTAATAGACTCTCACTCTGCATGCCATCCACCCTACACCCGAACTTGTGTGTTTGGTCTGCTGGAGGAATATGTGGTCCCCCACTGACAGCTTTCCTGCAGGCAACTTTGTTCTATGCTCGGAAAACAATAATTATGCAATGCTTATCCAGTAAATCCCCTAAAATCAAAACATGGATCAAACTTGTCAATAATGATCTATCATATATCAAAATTATCTACCACCTCCCTGATAAATTTCACAAAATCTGGGGTATATGGTTGGAATCAACCAATACAATAATGTAATCCTATGACAAACTTGAACCACAACAAGTAACTGAAAGCAAAAGTAATATCAAATCTGACACACACATGGGGGGGCGATCTGGTGGGCGGAGCTAGGCAGGCAGACAGCAACAGCAACTCGGCACTACGCAATAAAGGCTACTACCTGCAATGTTTTATGTTTTATGATCCAGATGTTAAATTATTTGTTTAATGTTAAAATATAACTATAATAACAAAGTCAAGATCAATTCCAAACTCAATTACCTGGCAAAACTCTATACACAACTGTATTTGACAATATCATGCCATTACTGTACAACTATTTTATTATGTTTTGGAATTTCAATAAATAGAGTAGACTACAGTAAGAATAAAGTAGACAATACAGTGTGAATAGAATAGACAGTACAGTAAGAATAGGGTAACAGTACAGTAAGAATGGGTAGACAGTACAGTAAGAATAAAGTAACAATACATGTGTGAATAGAATACAGTACAGTAAGCATAGAGTAGACAGTACAGTAAGAATAAAGTAGACAGTACAGAAGAAAAGAGACGTAACATTAAGAAGAGAGTAGACAGTACAGTAATAAAGAGTAGACAACAGTAGTCAGAAGTAGACAAACGTAAGAATAGAGTAGACAGTACAGTAAGAATAGAGTAGACAGTACATAAGAATAGAGAGACATACATAAGTAGAAGTAGACATACAGTGAATAGGTAGACAGTACAGTAAGCATAGAGTAGACAGTACAGTAGAATAAGTAGACAGTACAGTAGAATAGAGTAGACATGCAGTAAGATAGATGCATACAGTAAGATAGAGTAGGACAGTACAGTAGAATAGAGAGTAGACGTACATAAGATAGAGTAGACAGTACAGTAAGAAGGATAGACAGTACAGTAAGAATAGAGTAGACAGTACAGTAAGAATAAAGTAGACAACAGTAGAATAGAGTAGAGAGTACGTAAGCATAGAGTAGACTTACAGTAAGAATAGAGTAAACAGTACAGTAAGCATAGAGTAGACGTACAGTAAGAATAGAGTAGACAGTACAGTAGAATAGAGTAGACATACTAAGAATAAATAGACAGTACAGTAAGAATAGAGTAGAGAGTACAGTAAGAAATAGAGTAGACAGTACAGTAAGAATAGAGTAGAACAGTACAGTAAGAATAAGAAAAGAGTAGACAGTACAGTAGAATAGCGTAGACAGTACAGTAAGAATAGAGTAGACAGTACAGTAAGATAAAGTAGACAGTACAGTAAGAATAGAGTAGAAGTACAGTAAGAATAAGTAGACAGTACAGTAAGAATAGAGTAGACAGTACAGTAGAATAGAGTAAGAACATACAGTAAATAGAGTAGTACATAAGAGAGAGTGACAGTACAGTAAGAATAAAGTAACAATACAGTGTGAATAGAATAGAGAGTACGTAAGAATAGAGTAAGAATAAATTAGACCACAAAGAAAGAAGAAGAATACAGTACAGTGCTTGTGAAGGTTCTCATTCATCCAGGTCATGGTATTCTGTTGTATTCAATTAGATCAACTGGACTTGAAATGTAGTTCTTGAAGACGTTTCGCTAGTCATCCGACTTGAGAGTCATTCTGAATTGAGAGATCCAGTCGGATGACTAGCGAAACGTCTTCAAGAACTACATTTCAAGTCCAGTTGATCTAATTGAATACAACAGATATAAATACAGTACAGTCTACAATACAGTACAATCTCTTCCTGTATTTTCTACTATCTTCCTATCTTCCTACACTGTATTGTAGACTGTACTGTCTTCTCTCTTCTTTATGTACTGTCTACTCTCTTCTTACTCTATTCTTACTGTAATGTCTATTCTCGTCTTACTGTAACTGTCTTCTACCTTTTTACTGTGCTGCCTTATCCCTTCTCGCTGTACTGTCTGTCTTCTCTCTTCTTAGTAGTACAGTAGCATAGAGTACAACGTACAGTAAGAAACACTGATATTTTAAAGTGCACACAAGGAATTCTGAAAAATGGCACCTTCTGAAAAAATTGTTCTATGACTTAATTACTTTTATAAATAGGGTTTACCCTCCATTTAGTGTCCTCATACCAGCAGTAAGGTATATATTTATTGACTGGACACTATAATGAATAAGTATGCAATATTGCAACATTCTCAATAGACAACAGCTGCTAAGGTGCCATCAAGTTATAACCAGGAGAGGCACTGTTGTTAATGAGGATTAAGCCTCAGCCAAAGCATTCAAATCGAATAAAAGTTCGGACACATCAAAGAAACCATTCCTCATACCTTACTGTCTGTTAAAGATAAGAGAAGAGCATCTCTATTTATATACACAATGAGGTAGAAAGTTCAGGGGTGGTATATTGTTTTACAATGAACACACAATGGGGGGGGGGGGGGGGGGGTGAGTATATACAACACTTCACCATCTTTGTAGAAACGAAGATTTGCATAGAATAAATAGAAAAAAACAGGGTTAGTTTATTTTTTTTATCTATTTAGGTTTCTTTTAATACCACCCTGTACTCTAGTCATTGAGAACATTGGAATATTCAGAATTACCATGAAAATGTCTAATTTCTGATACATAATTATCAATCTTGGTGAACTGATTTGACTTTTCCAGGCGTTACTGTTGCAAAAATCAGCAAGTTCCACTTGTAAAGTTTTAATTCATCTCCATATCAAAAAAAAACAGAACGATACCTGTCCAAATGATTTTCTGTATATCTTCTATTTCCATATCCTTTCCCCAGTGAATGAATTATAAAATCTAGAATTAATGATTGTCTGTATATCTTCTATTTCCATATCCTTTCCCCAGTGAATGAATTATAAATCTAGAATAATGATTGTCTGTATATCTTCTATTTCCATATCCTTTCCCAAGTGAATGAATAATAAATCTAGAATTAATGATTGTCTGTATATCTTCTATTTCCATATACTTTACCCAGTGAATGAATAATAAAATCTAGAATAATGATTGTCTGTATATCTTCTATTTCCATATCCTTTCCCCAGTGAATGAATAATAAAATCTAGAATTAATGATTGTCTGTATATCTTCTATTCTTCTCCCATATCCTTTCCCCAGTGAATGAATAATAAATCTAGAATTAATGATTCTGTATATCTTCTCTTTTCCATATCCTTTCCCCAGTGAATGAATAATAAAATCTAGAATTAATGATGTCTGTATATCTTCTATTTCCATATCCTTTCCCCAGTGAATGAATAATAAATATAGAATTAATGATTGTCTGTATATCTTCTATTTCCATATCCTTTCCCCAGTGAATGAATAATAAAATCTAGAATTAATTATTGTCTGTATATCTTCTATTTCCATATCCTTTCCCCGTGAATGATATAAAAATCTAGAATTAATGATTGCTGTATATCTTCTATTTCCATATCCTTTCCCCAGTGAATGAATAATAAAATCTAGAATTAATGATTGTCTGTATATCTTCTATTTCCATATCCTTTCCCCGTGAATGAATAATAAAATCTAGAATTAATGATTGTCTGTATATCTTCTATTTCCATATCCTTCCCCAGTGAATGAATAAAATCTAGAATTAATTATTGTCTGTATATCTTCTATTTCCATCCTTTCCCCAGTGAATGAATAATAAATCTAGAATAATGATTGTCTGTATATCTTCTCTTCCATATCCTTTCCCCATTGAATGAATATAAAATCTAGAATTAACGATTTTCTGTATATCTTCTCTTTCCATACCTTCCCCAGTGAATGAATAATAAAATCTAGAATTAATGATTGTCTGTATATCTTCTATTTCCATATCCTTTCCCCAGTGAATGAATAATAATCTAGAATTAATGATTGTCTGTATTCTTCTATTTCCATATCCTTTCCCCAGTGAATGAATAATAAAATCTAGAATTAATGATTGTCTGTATATCTTCTATTTCCATATCCTTTCCCCAGTGAATGAATAATAAAATCTAGAATTAATGATTGTCTGTATATCTTCTATTTCCATATCCTTTCCCCAGTGAATGAATAATAAAATCTAGAATTAAAACAGTGGGAACCACTTTGATTGGTTTATTTCCTCTGGATATGATTGGGAACAGATTGTTGCATTCAGAGTTAACTTACCGTTGAAGTTTGTGCATAAGTTGTGATTCCCATCTAAAGAAAAGTGCAATTCGATACATCATAATGTGCAAATAATTCGATAGAATCTACATCTATTGTTATTGTACCCTGAAGGAACCCTTACCCTAAAACTTATAATAATCCCGAATAAGGCTGAGGCCACTCTACAACGCACCAGAATCACGCATGCAGTGCAGTTCTGGTGGGAGTGCGCGCGTCACACATTTGCCATTTATACATTTTCCATTATGGTAACGCATTTGATTGCGCAATTTAAAAATTGGTGTTGTATGCGTTACAAAAACGGATACGGATGTGCAAAATGCAACGCACCTGAAATCGGTGGTTTTTTTTCTTCCCGCGATTTCCATTTTATTGATACTTGCATGAGCTATCGCATGCGTAAAAAACATGCTTAGGGCTAGGCCACACTGCTGCAATTTTTCTGCATTTGCGTTTTTTCAAGGCATTGGAATCACGGCAATGCACCGAAAACGTGTGTTTTCGGGTGCGATGCGATTACGCTTGCGATTTGCGTTCCGCATTTTAAATTGCAATCGCATGTGTTTTCCAATACTTAACGAAAAACCGCATGCCCAAACACAACGAAATCGCACATGAAATCGCATGCGATTACGTTTGCAATTGCGTTGAAGTGTGGCCGTGCCCTAAGAGAGCACTGTGTAATCTTGTTTCTTGTGAACAAGATTACACAGAAGGAACGAGATTGAGAATTTTAATCAGCATTTGTGCCATGTTAGATTAATGTCATTGATAGGGTAATTATAAGTTTGACAGGTGTCTGTCAATTGAAGATTCACAGGCGTGTGTACCTGGGCCAAATTTAAAGGGGAAGTTCAGTGCAAATACATATGCTTTTCAGAAAAAAAGAGCAGTATTTTTTCATCCCAATGAAATCTGCCCATTCAGCATTGTGTCTGTGTATAAATAAATACAACTGAAATACTGACTTCCTGTTTGCAGGACCCCTAGTAGAGACCGTTATGGTTTTGCCCTTGACCCAGCGCCTGGGTTGATTCAGTTGCTCAGTAGAGATCTGAGCATGTTTGACCCATCCAACAGCCAATCAGTAGAAATTACTGTTAGGAACATTCCAAGGATGTGGTGCATCCTGGGAAGAAAGAAGAATCCTGGGAAATCAGAACTTGCCTGTCTGATCAATCTCCAGTTAGAATCTCCAAACTTCCCTAGGATGTCATCTTCTGTATCCCCTACCCTGCAAGCTCAAAGAACTATAAAATGAGACGTTGTGAGCAGAATGTTCTACCTGCAATAATGTAACGGTGTAAGGGATACGCCCCATCAGTGTGATTTAACACGCAATGCGATTACTCCAATTGGAGTGGCCACACTAGGTGGGCTGGGGTCGTTTGTATGCAATCACCATTTTTGGTGTGATTCGCATGTGCTCTGATCCCTGAAAATGACTGGGATCGCAGCGTGAGAGCCAACCAACATGCATGAAGCACGTGTGCGTGATGCGTGCATTTAGCGTGGCCTCGGCCTAAAGGAGACAATCCATGTAGCAAAACTCTTCCTCACTCTTATTGACTCCTGGGTTATGTAGATTCTGATTACAATAGTGTGCCTTCTTGGCGATAATTTAAGACCAGCCTAAGGCTAAAACAACTTAATTAATCAAGAGCCGCCATTATTATATTGAATAAGTGCGGGAAGCCCTGCTCCTACTCTGCTCGTACCAATAGCAGCTCTTGGTAAATGAGGCCCATAATCTGCTACAGAATCCTCTATTGGTTACATAAAACTAAAAGGACCATACCATCCAAGAGGGTGTCAAAGTGAATGGCCTGTAGATATTCTCTTTCACGCATGAAGCCCTTGAGTGGAGTGGCCCAACCTTCACTTAAAACTTGAACCCATTGAAGGTCAACCTGTTAAAATATAATAAATATATTTATTAAGAGTTCACGACCTTATCCTATTCCAATGAGCTTAATTGGCCCATCCTGCATTTTGTTTGTGTACAAATAAATGCTCCTGAATTACTGACTTCCAGTTTGTAGGACCCCTAATAGAGACAGCTATGGTCTTGCCCTTGACTCATGTTTGACCCATCCAACAGCCAATCAGTAGAAATTAGTGTTAAGAACATTTTAAAGTAGTGTGATTTCTGGGAAGACGAAGCATAGCAAAGTGTATGTTATCAACTGACTTTTTCTTTAAATGAAAGAGAATATATGGAATAACTAAGAATAAAGAAAATGTTATATTTTTTTACTGAGTGTCCTTTTAAATGAGACCTATGAACAAATGGGATTAGCCAATCAAAATCACAACCATTCAACAATATTAAAGAACAATTATACAGTAAAAATTAGGGCATGTCAACCCCCCTAACTAAAATGTAACCCCATACTAGCCCCACTGTATATTTTAAAAAAATCCTTACCTTACATTCCTGCTCCTTATGGTTCTCCTGCAATCCATGTCCAAAGTCCAGGAAAAGTGAAGAGTAGTGTCTGTCTTCCTGTCCAAACGTTGCTTCCTTTTGTCTTGCCTCCGGGAGGGATGGTGACATGCGCACAGGTGCCCTTTCACCCCCCTCCCTCCCTCCCGATCCCTCTCTTCAAATAACTCCCGTAGCGTAAAAACCTTAATACATATTGCAGGTCATACCCTCTCATCCCCAACCACTAAGTTAGAAGTTTAAAAACCCAAACTGTACTTACAGCTCCTGGCTGCTAGCATCTTCTCCATTGCTGGCAGCCGCGGCTGTGATTGGCTGCCTCTCAGCCAATCACAATGGCGGCTGCCGGTCCAGCCCCCTGCTTGTAGATCCGGCAGGCAGGGGAGCCAGACCAGAGACGCTGGAACCAGGAGTTGTAAGTAGAGAATGGAATTGATTTTTAAACTTTTAACTTAGAGGTTGGGGGTGGGAGGGTATGCCCTACAATATAGGTCAATATTTGTCTGGAGGGTGGAGATGTCTTTTAACTTTTTTTAAAACGAAAAGTACTTGGGGAAAGGATGTAGGATTAATTATTCCTATCTCCCAATATTGTTTTGTTAAGGAGATATAGTTTTTTAATCTGCCAGGTTAGTGCCCTGGGCCTCCCTGTGGTTGAAGCATTCAGAAAGACTGGCAGAAGCAGTTTTCTTTGTGCTGCTGCTCTTGTCCCAGGTACTTTTCTTTTTAACTATTTTTTGGGAAAAAAAATATGCGCTAGCTCTCCTTTAATAACCAGATCATTTGCAAAATTCGTGAAAAGCTTTTTTTTTTTCCTTTAAAAAATCAGCTGTGCTTCTCCCCTGCTAGGCTAAAGAGTATTTATGTCTTTACACAATTGCAGGCTTGTTCAGATTACAGGAAACCGTCATTTCAATCCTCCTCGGGACTGTGTCATCCTTCTGCTTGTATTAAATGATATTCAGCCTTTGATTGCCTTTGTGTTCTATTCTTTTCATTAAAACAGGAGTTCACCTTAAACCCACTTTCTGGCACACTGTGTACAGGTATTTGGCAAAGGAATTAGTTACGGGGAGTGGGGAGGTGTGTGATCTCTTGTACCTTAGTGATCGCCAAGGAAGGCAAAGTCTCAGCTTCACGTTGAACTTCATCCAACTTGTTCTCAGGTACAAAGAGTTCATGAACTTCCTTGGTTGCTCCAGATGGGACAATGGCCTGAAATGTAGAAATGTGACATAATCAGGAAATGTACAGACTGGGCTTTAGATAAAAATGAACTTTGCCGTGAAATAACAATAGTGTTTTTACATCCACGTCACTGTATGATGATAGAAGTTACTGAAGTGAGAGGTGTCGCTATTTTGCCAGCGTTATAAGTACGGGGCCAGGATGCGTACTGGTCATTTTGTATAATGGGATAAATAAGGGCTATAATTGGATGCTGGAATAGACCAGACTCTGGCGTTAATCTCCGACTGCCAGTTATTAGACATTTTCTTGCAAACACACAGACATGAAGGAGGGGACTGAGCGTGGTAATGCCATAAGGTGGCACTCCCCTAAAGCTGGCCCCAGAGGGGCTACACGTGATAGGCACATTACAGTACATTTCATCTTCTAGTTTAAGTTAACCATTTAACACCTGTTTTGTATAGTTGGTTTCCTTACCCGTTCCTGTAGGAGTTCCACTATCTGCTGGATACATTCATTCACACTGTAAACGTTGGTTTTCAGCACAAGTTCTGGAGCCTCAGGTTTCTCATATTCAGAGTCGATTCCTGTGAATCCTGGACACAAATAACGAATAATGAAGGGTTAAACAAAACACTGATAGGCTGTTCGAAGAATGATACAAACAGTGAATTGAGAAGTCCCTCTATAGTATCCGCTATCCAGGGTTCCTTATCCTGGAAAAATACTGGTTTACTCTAGGGAACCCAGTATATACAATAGATAAATAAATATATAGGGGAGTCCAATTTAAAATTAAATTATTCTCCCCTATATATTTATTTACTTATTCGAAGAATGAGTTGTAGTTTAAAGGAGAACTAAAGGTAATATATATATCCTCTGAAATAATTCTATGATTCCTAACTAGCAGATAGCTGTCATTCTTTCCTCTGACAACAGTGGCAGGAAAAAATGGCTTTTACAGACTGGGTCATTGATCCAGATAAATAGTCACACATGCTCAGACAAGTAACTGCATGTGACCTGTCTATAAGCAAGAATTAGATGTCAGAAAACAACATAGCAATTTGACAATCTACCTGCAGACAAGGTTCACATCCCCCCAACCACAGTGCCCCATGGATAGATTTGTTTATTAAAGGGCAAGTCCACCCTTAAAACAAAAAGCTGGTGACTTGTCAGATATCTGCCCACAAACCCAACTGCTATTTCTACCAATTTATTACATGTTTTTATAACTAGATATTTTATGCTAAGTTTTTTCCATTCTGGCAAAGGATAAGCTTGAGCATGTGCAGTGGAGGCAGCACAGGGAATAACTGTCAATCATTGGCTGTGATGTCAGCATTCACAGCCTTGAATAACTACATGGAGGGAGGGGTCAGCTTACACTGCCATTATTTACTCTGCAATAATAATACAATTACTAAAGTGCTGAATATATCAGTTGGGGTTGGTGGCAGGTAACAGACATTAGACCAGTTTTTTGTTTTAAGTGTGCACATAGTATATGTATTTCAGATAACCCATGAATTCTTTTATGATTTTCTGTTACTGTTTGTGTTATAACGTTACCAAACAGAATCTAATGTCCACAGAGAACATTTAACCTGAGGTCCGCCCTGTGGCCCCATAACCAGACAATGTGCCACTTTATCAGTAGTGTGAGTGACAGCTTCCCTTGTTTTCTATTGACTGTAGCTCTGGGATATGCAATGTTTTAACATGTTCTGGATGTTATTAGAGACCTGCTTGGGATTCAGAACTTCATAAGCAATAGTCCCAGGTCAGAGAACATTCCACTTCTGGTTCAAGGTCTCCAGTCATTTTCCTCCCAGAATTGTACTCCCAATGTCATTTGGACACCCCATTTATAACAGTATGACTTACCTTTAATTTCTCCTGCCCTTGCCTTTTTGTATAAACCCTTCACATCTCGGCTTTCGCAGATGTCCAGGGGGGCATCCACAAAGACCTCAAAAAAGGGAAGCCCAGAAGCATCATGAGCTTTACGCGCTTCCTCCCGATCCTGTTATAATCAGAAATGAACACAAATCCCACAAAGTCAATATTATGGTATGAGGGCATTCCGAGATAGAACCAGTAACTACCCAATTCTCTCAAACAAACACAGAAGTAATTACCCCACTTAACATAAATAGAGCAGTGACAATAGAGAAGATGCTCATATGATAATTCAGAGTTGAAAGTAAGAAGTAGGGCCTGAGCCTGCCCAAGGCCAACCATAGCAGTTAAAATCTGGCTGCAATCAACAAGCAAACAGCTCCAGCGTTCCAGTGTAAGAAAAAGTTAAAATCAGTAAAAACTTAAACCCATGCGCCATAGAGAACTTGGCCCCAGTCCTAGTTTACCTTGGTGTAAGGAGAAATAAAGCTGGTAATACAGACAAGACCGGCGTCTGCAAACAGCTTCGCCACTTCTGCAATACGGCGAATATTCTCCTCTCGATCCTCTGAAGAGAAGCCGAGGTTTTTGTTCAAACCGTGACGGATATTATCTCCATCCAGAGAATAGCAAGGGATGGCGTGGGTAACTAAATACTCTTCCAGCGCAAAACCTAGTGTTGTCTTCCCAGCACCAGAAAGGCCTGTAAGGATAAAAAAAACATCCAGTTCATTAACACGCGGTAATGGATCATTTTTTACTACAACTAATTGATTTGTTACTAATTAAGCCTGTGCCTACCCTCAATCCAGTAAGTCCAAAATTAACCATACACTTGTCAACTTGGTTCGTAATCTTTATTGAGTTTTGACTGATTGTGCATGATTGTTTATACAAATGAACAGAAATTGGTCGAAAGGTCTCAAAAACTCGCCAGATACTATTTATCTGACCTGACCAATCAAAATTATCTATTCTACTCTTAATATTAGTTACATTTAGTCAATCAAATGTTTTTGAGGCAATATAATTAAAGGACAATTATACTCACCTCCCCCTCGTTTCTTTCCCCCCACTCCTGCAAAGTACCTAGGGTGAGGACCTAAAACGCTAAGTCCTCACCTCCGGGTACATTACAAAAGTCCTGCACTACTTACTTGTAATCTCCCTCATCGCTCCGGTCCGATCCTCCCCACTGGCACTTTTAGTGACAGGTCGCAAGGCAGCCAATGGGAAGACACGCTCTGCAAGAGGGCGTGTCTTCCCATTGGCTGCCTCCCAGACTGTCACTGACAGTGCCAGTGGGGCGGATCGGACCGGAGCGACGAGGGAGATTACAAGTAAGTAGTGCAGGACTTTTGTAATGTACCCAGAGGTGAGGACTTAGCGTTTTAGGTACTCAACCTAGGTACTTTGCAGGAATGGATCGGGGAAATGGTAAGTATAATTGTCCTTTAAAATTATATATTGACCAGTATAGATGGACTAGAACTCGAACCCGAGTTCGAGTCGAACTTAACAAGTCCAAACTGACTTGGACTTCTCGAACTATCCTGGATCTGGATTTCTTGCACTTTCCGGACTCGCGGCTGTATTTTTGATAATTATCAAATTCACGGGCCTTTCGCTAACCCTAGAATGTATTGTTTGCTAACCATCGAATTTATCCTTAGTTTTCGGTAACCCTCGAATTGGCTGTAACCCTTGAATGTAGCTTGCGCACAATTGCTTGATCATAAATTAAGAAGTGTTATAACAAGTTTTGGTGACAGTGACATGTTCCCCAGACCATTTCCCAGGTGTCACAGCCATTTACAGTAAGTTACCATTGTTAGTTTAGCTGTAAATGACCTGGACTTTTCAAACTATCACTCCCCCATTGACTTTAATGGGTCAGAATTCGAACTTGAAGTTCGAAAAGTTTAAAAACAGATCGAACTTTATGAAGTTCAGCCATCTCTATTGACCAGTGTATGGCTAGCCGTAATCATTTACATATCTGTATTTATTAATAAACAAGGAAGCTGATATACTTCATCATTTATTATTTTAAACTTTTTATTTACCAACAGCTCTCAATAGATGGATACTGGAGATTGTACCAAACGTGCTTTACCTGTCAGCCACACGGTGCAGCCCCGGAATCCAGCCCGGGTGCCCACTACTTGTCCTCTTTTACTTCTGCTGACGTGGTGGGACTGATAGACCACATTAGTAGAGCGATGGATCTGACCCTGAGGAAAGAGGACCCATTGGTTAGGAAGAGAAGACGGAATGACCACACTTTGTACAGAGATGTGATATTTATAAACAAACGTTTGCCATTAGTTTTTACATTTATAATTTTTTTTTCAATTTGGAAACAATTGTTTAATCGGCACACACTGTGAATTCTGGGATCTGTAGTTTGCTGACAGCTAAGAGACCTCTCTGTGCTATTACTGTACTTGTTAAAAAATAACCTGTTGGTTTAATGTGTCTTTTTTACTGTGAGTAGCCATACTGTTTCCTAATTACAGCCAGGGTGTCTCCTGGCCACATGTGGTCTGTACTTGTTTTACTTTAGTCTGGGGCGTGTTTGTGTCTCTGCCGGATAACAAACCTTAGTATTATACACAGGATATTTACACAAGGCAGTGATATCCTATGGGGGGATTTATTAAGGATCACATGGAAACCAGGCACATTTTCATATTTACTATAGGGGTGTAGCCATCTAATGCTGGACACACACTGACCTGACATTGATTGCGCTCCGATCCATTATTGGAACGCATACGTGTATTTTTTTTAGTGCGTATCCCATGCGTTCCAATAATCTAGATATGTCCAGGAGTGCAGCGTCCATAGCAAACAACCTGCTTGTGTTACCGTGCGTACAAGTGGAACCTAGACCTATAGACACCCTGTTCCTTCAACCTTGCTGTCTAATTAGAGACGGGCTGATTCCTATAAGCAGGGCAGTTAGAACTGTGTGACCTGAAAGTAACAAAGGGTCTGTTCTCCCATCAGACCAACCAATGTTTGTATAATATTCATATTACTGGGAGTCTCTCAGCTGGTCCTGCAATCTGAGTATGTTCTCCCATGACACAAGCATTGGGCACAGCAACGTATCAGTGACTTAAAGGGCCAGTAACAATAAAGCCTGAATGAAAGGCAGGCATCACCTTCAGTGCTCTATGTGAAATAGAACTTTAACTCCCAGAATCTTTAGTTGGACAAAAAAGAAAGATGAAAAATCCAAGCCACTTGAACACATTTAAATAAAAGATTACAGAACATTTATACTATTAACCCTGTAGTGTAAAGGACATTCAGTGTATCATGGAACATGTTACCCTACAGAAATGAATTCTACTGTCTGATTGTTTGCATGTGAGATAAAGTTCTAATTGTAAGCTCTTTGGGTAGAGGGGCTGATGTGAATGGTTTAAAGGGCATAAAACATCCCTTCCCTATCAAGTGTGAGGACTTTAAATGCCCTGCCCTCTCCCTCTCTCAAGAGCCTGACCAATGGGAAGACTTGCATCTTTCCATAGGCCAGGAACTGGACACAAGCAGGAGGCAGAGGTGGATCAGCAAGCGCAACTGATTTAACTGTGTAACATAAAAAAAATAAATATATAAAGAGCTGTGCTTGGTTTAATGGGGCTGCCAAACCGGTAACCCATATGCTGTGCATGTAACCTTTCAAGTTTTAACACACAGGGAGCAGTTGGTTCTATACATTTCTTAGAAAAAGTCCTGAATAAAGCATCTTATGGGATTATTGATCCTGTTGGGCTAATAATGTACAAAGGCGCCAAGATGAAAAAACAAACATACAGAAAATGCCTTAGAGGAGGCAAGACATATGGCAGCACCGCCCTTAGTTATAAGTTCAAATACACAACCTATCTATTGCACTATTTGTATAATTGGAAGTGAATGGAAGACAAACCCTTTTTCTAAACAGGTGTGTAGTAAGCTAAAGGCTGTTTAAATGTAAATACGTCAGATTTCATTCATATATATAACGTGAATGTATTATACAACAAACTGAAGATATGACGCAGATCAATATGTCCCCCGTGCACAGAAACACAGAAATAACTGTGTCCATGGACATTGCATCATTGAAAGACGCCCCCCCCCCCCTTACCAATGTCTCCTGACCTGCCTGTAAGAGCTTCATGGAATGAGACTCAGGTTAACACTGCTGCCTTCACATTTCCCTGCACAAATAGCCTCATTGAGTTTGTACTCAGAAACAAGACCTGGATTCCAGCCAGCGATTAATGTCTGAATAGGCCTCTGGGCTCACTGGTCTCTTAAGCATTTGATCTGATTTTTTTTTTTTTTGCCTTTTAATGAAGTTGAATTTATTAACTTATTTTGCAAGAATAAAATTACTTTGGGAAAGGGTCTGAAAGGGTTAACGCTGGATATTATTTTTGTTGGACTATATTTGAACAATAATCCCGTTAATGAGTGATTGAATGAGTGAGCACGAGGTTCTTCATCAGGCCTAGATGATACTTAAAGTGGTAGCTGAACCTCCAATCCCAGCTGCACAGAAACATTGTATTGGGAACAACAAAGCAATTTAATAGTTAAATTACTTCCTACCAGGCCAAGTGATTACTCACAAGAGAAAGCCAATAGCAGCACAGTGTAATAAAATGCCCCCTTAATAAGGCAAACAGTCCATTAAATGTCCAACTGTCCCTTTATAAGGTTATTAATGATGTGCAGCCCTATAATGGGAAGGAACTCCTCAGAAGGAGGTAGGGTTAAGACCTCAGTGCTGGTGTTTTCAGGGGCACACAGAGCATTTTGGGGGTATTAATCACTCATTAGGGCCTAGGCCAAACTTGCGCATTTTAACACGCGGTGCAATTGTGATCCGATCACGCTTTTAAAAGTGAACGCTAGTGGTGGCCAATTGGTCTGGCCATACTAGGTGTGATGCACTGTGATACCCTTAACAGATAATGTAAGGTTGTAGGAAAACACGCACATGGCCTTACCCTTAGTGAATGGCTGAGATGTATACTTTGTATTAGGGAAAATATGTTCTTCCCATAATCCTCTTAAGGAACACTAGCGTTTTCTCAATGACCTACATGCCATTTCCGACAGGACTTGTGGCAACATCCCATTTATGGGGCAAGCTCCATATGTTTAGGCTGCAATGTATGTTTTAATGCCAACGGTTCGGGACACATGCATTGGGCACATAGCAACAAAAAAGCTTTCATCCTTATTTTATTGGTTTATTAAATAATGTTTTTTATAGCACAAGACTGTATATTTTATGCTCAGTAGGGATTAAGAGTACTTAATGGTACTGATTAGTCCACCTCATCTGAAACATCATAGGTAAATATATAAAGGCTTGATAAACTTGCAGATCTCAGTATTTACTAAACTACCAGCATTCCCTGTGAGCCTTGGACCCATTCTATTTGGCTATAGACTTCCTAAGACTGAATTGTAGAATAGTCAGCTCCAGTCAGTTGCCTAAAGTTGGTCACTGTGTGGGTGGCTCTTTAACATTCCCTTTCTCTCCCATCCTGCCGTATAATTAACTCTTGTCTGCCTGCTACAAACTGTGAACATTCACAGAGAACCCCTTCCCAATATGAACCATAACAAAACACAATTTGTATGTGAAAATAAATCCTTACAGTTTTTAAAAGGGTCAGTGTTTCTTTAAAAGGTGGCTTAGGTTTCCATAAATCCGAAGACCGGCCCCGCGTAGAAAAGAACACACTGAACATTGTGACTAAACTAAACTGGGGAAAGGTTTTATATAAGAGTACACAGCCTTGTCTATAAACAAATTATTACTGTCAAGGTGGCCATACACTATTAAGATCGTAATTACGATTTTAAACCGATCAATATTTTGAGAGATGTACAATGTTAATTGTATGTAGATGTACCATACATATTGTTCCACATTCAATGGAATAATATGGGATATGGGAACGGGATATGATTACTGTGTATAAATACATTAACGGGCCATACAATAAACTATCTGGGGCATTGTTCACCAATAGAACATGACAGAGAACACGTGGACATCCCTTAAGAAGGTTTAGGCTTCAAGTTCAGAATGGGTTTTTCACTGTGAGAACGGTAAAGCTATGGAACTGTCTTCCAGTGGACGTTGTTATGGCAGGTTCATTGGTCAGTTTAATAAAAAGCTGGATGAGTTTCTGCAAACAAGGAATGTTACAAGTTACTGGTATTGATACATAAAGTAGAGTTGATCCAGGGAAATTTCCGATTGCCACTTGGAGTCAGGAAGGAATTTTTTCCCCCTTCATAAATTTGGCGGTTTTTTTTTTGCCTTCCTCTGGATCAACAGTTAGGCAGGAAATGAGGATATTGCTAGATGGGTTGGACTGGATGGACATATGTCTTTATTCAACCTCAAATACTATAAACTATAAATTAGTTTCATGATTAATGTCGAATGTCGTCCATTGTGAGGTTACATTACATTTACATTTAATCAAAACTTTAGAAAACTCTATAATAATTTTACCAATCGACTTAAAAAAACTACTTTCCTGATCGTAATTTCGATCGATTTTATTATCTCATGATAAGATCGGGAAAGTGTAAAACTTTTTGGCCAATCAATGGAAATGTCGGATTGTACATAAAATCGGCCCAATGTATGGTCACCTTAACAGACTTTGATTCAGACTGGTCTTTAAACAGGTTATAAATCATAGTTCCCTCCATTATTTACCTAGATATTATTTGTACTGGCACATTAATTAATGTGTGCCACATAAAGCAATGCCTGTGTTAAAGGGGATATTTGTGGTTTACAGTATACGGCTAAAGCTGGGTACCCATTCAATAATTCAGCCCGACCGACCGACATTTCAGTGTATCGGTTGATCGGGCTGAAATATTGGATGCCTTCCTGGGCTGACCGTGACCGATTGCCGACCATTACGGAAGATCAGATGTCTTAAAACCATGGCCGATCGTGCAGTCCTCTATAGACCGCACGCTTGGTCGGGGTCATCTGACTTTTGCTGCGACCAACAGTCCTTCGTCCTGGCCAACCGACCATTAGTTCTGTTTGGAAGAATGTTCCCTGCTGGGGAAAGTGTCCATCCTGCCAGACCGCCTAACGATGTTAGGGAGAGACAAGCACTGTTTTTTCACACCTGCCCCCCCCTCCCAAATATTGCTGCAAACAAGAATTATCTAACAAGTGTACATATTTATTCTCATTGTCCGCCTAGCTAAAATGCTCCCTTTCCTTAATAGGTGGGTGGATATTGACCATGTTTTTGGCCCTGATACACATGGACAGATCTTTTATTCAGATCAATCCCCAAATCAATCATTAGAAAACAGCAGCCAACTCATTGTTCCTGACCAATTATTCTTGCTGGTCAATCCCAGCCAATGGTGTGTAGTTTAAAGGGGATGTCCACCCCATGGGAAAATTTTCCTCTCCCTCCCCCTAGCTGCTCTGAGCATGCCAAAAACCTCTGAGAGGAAGCCTCAGACGCGGAAACAATTTCCCTCCCTGCATGGCTCCGGGGTGGACAGTTTTTGGGGGTGGACATGACCTTTAATATTCATAATAACCAGTCGGACAAATAAACTAGTTGTTACATCAATGTTATTATTTTATAGAGAATCTTTTTGTGTGTGTACCAGGCATATGCAACAAGAAATACATTTAGGTTAGATTCCCCACACTCTAGAGAAAAGAAGCAAATGGTGTCACAATGATATAGATCAGTGATGTTGAACCTTGGCACTCCAGATGGTTTGGAAACTACAACTCCCAGCTTCCTTGGTGGAAGTATGCAAGCAAGGTATGCTAGGAGTTGTAACCAGGGCATGCTAGGAGTTGTAGTTTCAAAAACATCTGTTCCAAAGCTCGATATCACTGATGTAGATGGTCCTTAGTATTATTTTTGTTTTCAGGCCTATATCCAGACCCTAATATATTCCTG
The DNA here is from genome assembly GCA_019447015.1 of Hymenochirus boettgeri. Classification (NCBI taxonomy): domain Eukaryota; kingdom Metazoa; phylum Chordata; class Amphibia; order Anura; family Pipidae; genus Hymenochirus; species Hymenochirus boettgeri. Next base: position 29,201,331 of record CM033475.1, on the reverse strand, counting down.
TGACTATAGAAGGTGCCCTGAACTACACCAAATCTGACTTTAATGTACATTTCCTACATCCACACAGTGCAACTGTTCTTCTTAAGACTGCGATTAGGCATCAGCCCAAAAAAAGAAATGAAAACTTTGGCTTGTATGGCCTCAGGCAGAGCATGATGGGATTTGTCATTTCTGGAAAGTTGTTTACACGCCCCTGGATCAGATCATGCACTGAGCCCTGTGCAAGCCGAGGGAATAGGTGGATCCATTATAAAATAAAGGATTTGTAGTTTATTTCTCAATTTAACTATTTCTTGCACCAGTGTACGGTGTACCAGTAAAGGTAGCTGTACACATGGGCGATATTGGACAAATACCGCCAGATCCAACAGTGTGGGGGGCAAATGCAACAGATCACGATGAAAAATAACTACCCCTATCATTACCATTGTCGGCTAGTATTAGCTCCCTTGACTTTTAGTAGAAGGATTTGAAATGATTGGCCTGTGTATGGGCGCATGGACCTTGTAATCTGTTGCCATTAATGCGATGGTTAAGTGTGGATAAGGCTGATGTAATATAATGGAAACGCTTCCTTACAAAACTATTCTCAACAAAAAGTCTATAAATGATCCAGACTCTATTATTCAAATGACTTCAACATTGCACAATAGGTAACATATCACGGACAATTCATAGCTGATCTACAAGTTAATTGGCCATTAGGAAGGACAGATCCAAAATATCCTACCAAGGGTTTGACCTGTGGCAGTGGTTACACATGGAAGACCAAACACAACACAGAGATCTGAAATGTATCACTTGGTTTTCCATTCATTCTTACAATGTACCAAGTAAACGCAGCTGTTTCATTTATCAGCAAAAACTACTGAAATGTTTCTATTCCTAGTGTTCCCTAAATCTATATTTACCTATACAGTCTGTTCCAAGTGGTGTAACTAGAAATCACTTGCCCCCCCAGGAAACTATAATAGGGCCACTCTTCCTATAGAGCAGTTGTCTTGGCTGGGGCTGTATCTGTGGTAGAAAATCCTATATAGTCCCCCAGGGGCTATTCCTGTGGCATACTTATGAAGGTTCTCACCCATCCAGGTCATGGTATATCTGTTGTATTCAATTAGATCACTGACTTTTAGTCCTTAGTAGATCACTGGACATAAGTTTAGTTTCTTAGTTTAGATCAACTGGACATAAAGTTAATTCTTAGTTAGTCAACTGGGCAAAGTTTAGTTCTTAGTTGATCAACTGGACATAAGTTTAGTTCTTAGTTAGATCAACTGGACATAAAGTTTAGTTCTTAGTTAGATCAACTGACATAAAGTTTTAGTTCTTAGTTAGATCAACTGGACATAAAGTTTAGTTCTTAGTTAGATCAACTGGACATAAAGTTTAGTTCTTAGTTAGATCAACTGGACATAAAGTTTAGTTCTTAGTTTAGATCACACTGGGCATAAGTTTAGTTCTTAGTTAGATCAACTGGACATAAAGTTTAGTTCTTAGTTAGATCAACTGGACTTACAGTTTAGTTCTTAGTTAGATCAACTGGACATAAATTTTTAGTTCTTAGTTAAATCAACTGGACATAAAGTTTAGTTCTTAGTTAGATCAACTGGACTTCAGTTTAGTTCTTAGTTAGATCAACTGGAACTAGTTAGTTCTTAGTTAGATCAACTGGACATGAAGTTTAGTTCTTAGTTAGATCACTGGACAAAATTTAGTCTTGTTAGATCAACTGGACTTACAGTTTAGTTCTTAGTTAGATCAACTGGACTTAAAGTTTAATTCTTGTTAGATCAACTGGACTTAAAGTTTAGTTCTAAGTTAGTATCAACTGGACTTAATTTTTATTCTTGTTAGATCAACTGGACTTAAAGTTTAGTTCTAAGTTAGATCAAATGGACTTAAACTTTAGTTCTTAGTTAGATTAAAGGGTATGTCCACCTGTAAAACTAATTTTTAATATGCTGCTCCCCCTGTCCCCCAGCCCCAACGCATAATTTTTTCAGAAAGCCCCCCAAACTCTTACTTACCTCCCCTCGTTCCTCCACCACTCTGCCGGCCCTCTGCTTCGAGAATTCAAGCAGAGGGGCGGGACCGGCAGTCGTGTCTGTGATTGGCTGAGCGGCAGCCAATCACGGACCGGCTGCCGGTCATTCTGCAGCGGAGGAAAGAGGAGAGTAAGTAAGAGTTTGGGGAGCTTTTTGAAAAAAAAAAAAGGGTTGGGCTGGGGGACATGGGGGAGCAGCATATTAAGGGGGATTTGTGCTAGGGGAGGATGTAGAATGGGAGAGGGAGGGAGAGGAGGGGGAGGGAGGGGGGAAAGGGCTGCAGTCCGCATGCCAAATATCTACCGAGGCAGATAGCAGGCAGAGTCCTGCTATCCTCCTGGTGTTAGTTTTGGGACTTTGGGGGGGGTCTACAGGAGAACCCATGGAGCTGGGATTGTGAGGTAAGGATTAAACTACACTACATTGGTGGGCCAGTATTGGGGGGATTATAGTTTTGGGGGTGGACATGCCCTTTAACTGGCTAAACTTTAATTCTTAGTTAGATTAAAGGGTATGTCCACCTGTAAAAATTTTTAATATGCTGCTCCCCCATGTCCCCAGCCCCAACCGCATAATTTTTTTCAGAAAGCCCCCCAAACTCTTACTTACCATCCCCTCGTTCCTCCGCCGCACTGCGGCCCTCTGCTTGCGAGAATGCAAGCAGAGGGGCGGGACCGGCAGTCGTGTCTGTGATTGCTGAGCGGCAGCCCAATCACGGACGCGGCTGCCGGTCATTCGTGCAGCGGAGGAAAGAGGAGAGGTAATTAAAGTTTGGGGACTTTTTGAAAAAAAAAAAAAAGGTGTTGGGCTGGGGGACATGGGGAGCAGCTATTAAGGGGATTTGTGCTAGGGGGAGGGATAGTAGAATGGAGGGAGAGGGAAGAGAGGGGAGGAGGGGGGAAAAGGGCTGCAGTACGCATGGCAAATATCTACCGGAGGGCAAGATAGCAGGCAGAGTCCTGCTACCTCCTGGTGGTTAGTTTTGGGACTTTGGGGGGGGTCTACAGGAGAACCCTATGGAGCTGGGATGTGAGGTAAGGATTAAACACACTACATGGTGGGGCCAGTAGTTGGGGGAATTATAGTTTTGGGGGTGGACATGCCCTTTAACTGGACTTAAACTTTAGTTCTTAGTTAGATCACTGGACTTAAACTTTAGTTCTTAGTTTAGTCAACTGGAACCAAATGTTTAGTTCTTAGTTATCATGACATAAAGTTTTGTTCTTAGTAGATAACTGGACAAAGTTTAGTTCTTAGTTTAGATCACTGGACATAAAGTTTATTTCTTAGTTGAGATCAACTGGACATAAGTTTAGTTCTTAGTTAGATCAACTGGACATAAAGTTTAGTTCTTAGTTAGATCAACTGGACATACAGTTTTAGTCTTCTTAGTTCTTAGATTCAACTGGACATAAAGTTTAGTTCTTAGTATGATCACACTGGACTTAAAGTTTAGTTCTTAGTTAGATCAACTGGACATAAAGTTTAGTTCTTTATAGATCACTGGACATAAAGTTTAGTTCTTAGTTAGATCAAATGGACCTAAAGTTTTAGTTTTTAGTTGATCACGGACTAAGTTTAGTTCTTAGTTAGATCAACTGGACTTAAAGTTTAGTTCTTAGTTAGATCAACTGGACTTAAAGTTTAGTTTCTTAGTTAATCAAACTGGACATAAAGTTTAGTTCTTAGTTAGATCACAACTGGACATAAAGTTTAGTTCTTAGTTATATCAACTGGACATAAAGTTTAGTTCTAGTTAGATCAACTGGACATAAAGTTTATTCTTAGTTGATCAACTGGACTAAAGTTTAGTTCTTAGTTAGATCAACTGGACATAACAGTTTAGTTCGTAGGTTCTAGTCACTGGACATAAAGTTTAGTTCTTAGTTAGATCACTGGACTAAAGTTAGTTTTAGTTAGATCACTGGAACATAAAGTTAGTTCTTAGTTAGATCAAGGATGGACCTAAAGTTTAGTTCTTAGTTAGATCAACTGGACATAAAGTTTAGTTCTTAGTTAATCACGGACTTAAAGTTTAGTTCTAGTTAGATCAACTGGACTTAAGTTTAGTTCTTAGTTAAGATCAACTGGACATAAAGTTTAGTTCTTAGTTGATCAACTGGACTTAAGTTTGAGTTCTTTAGTATAGTCAAACTGGACATAAAGTTTAGTTCTTAGTTAGAATCAACTGGACATAAGTTTAGTTCTTAGTAGATCAACTGGACATAAAGTTTGGTTCTTAGGTAGATCAACTGGACTAAAAGTTTAGTTCTTATTAGATCAACTGGACATAAGTTTGTTCTTAGTTAGATCAACTGGCCTAAAGTTTAGTTTCTTAGTTAGATCAACTGGACATGAAGTTTAGTTCTTAGTTAGATCAACTGGACATAAGTTTAGTTCTTAGTTAGATCAACTGGACTTAAAGTTTAGTTCTTATTGAGATCAACGGGACTTAAAGTTTAGTTCTTAGTTGATCAACTGGACTTAAAGTTTAGTTCTTAGTTAGATCAACTGGACTAAATTTTAGTTCTTGTTAGATCAACTGACTTACAGTTTAGTTCTTAGTTAGATCAACTGGACATAAGTTTAGTTTCTTATTAGATCAACTGGACTTAAAGTTTAGTTCTTAGTTAAATCAACTTGAGACTTAAAGTTTTTTGTTCTTAGTTAGATCAACTGACATAAAAGTTTAGCTTCTTAGCTTCGAACAACTGACTTAAAGTTTAGTTCTTAGTTAGATCAACTGGACATAAAGTTTAGTTCTTAGTTAGATCAACTTGGACTTAAAGTTTAGTTCTTAATTAGATCAACTGGACTAAAGTTGTTCTTAGTTAGATCAACTGGACTTAAGTTTAGTTCTAGTTAGATCAACTGGACATAAAGTTTAGTTCTTAGTAGATCAACTGGCCTTAAATGTTTAGTCCTTAGTTAGATCAACTGGACATAAAGTTTAGTTCTTAGTTAGATCAACTGGACATAAAGTTAATTCTTAGTTAGATCAACTGGGCATAAAGTTTAGTTCTTAGTTAGATCAACTGGACATAAAGTTTAGTTCTTAGTTAGATCAACTGGACATAAAGTTTAGTTCTTAGTTAGATCAACTGGACATAAAGTTTAGTTCTTAGTTAGATCAACTGGACATAAAGTTTAGTTCTTAGTTAGATCAACTGGACATAAAGTTTAGTTCTTAGTTAATCCTGGCCTTACATTTTATTTCTTAGTAGATCACTGGACCATACGTTTAGTTCTATTTATATCAACTGACATGAAGTTTAGTTCTTAGTTAGATCAACTGGACATAAAGTTTAGTTCTTAGTTAGATCAACTGGACTTACAGTTTAGTTCTTAGTTAGATCAACTGGACTTAAAGTTTAATTCTTGTTAGATCAACTGGACTTAAAGTTTAGTTCTAAGTTAGATCAACTGACTTAAAGTTTTATTCTTGTTAGATCAACTGGACTTAAAGTTTAGTTCTAGTTAGATCAAATGGCTTAAACTTTAGTTCTTATTAGATTAAAGGGTATTTCCACCTGTAAACACTAATTTTAATATGCTCTCGCCCCCCTGCCCCCCAGCCCCAACCTCATAAATTTTTTCAGAAAGCCCCCCAAACTCTTACTTACCTCCCCTCTTTCCTCCTCCACACTGCCGGCCCTCTGCTTCGAGAATTCAAGCAGAGGGGCGGGACCGGCAGTCGTGTCTGTGATTGGCTGACGGCAGCCAATCACGGACGCGGCTGCCGGTCATTCAGTGCAGCGGAGGAAAGAGAGAGGTAAGTAAGAGTTTGGGGAGCTTTTTGAAAAAAAAAAAAGGGGTTGGGGCTGGGGACATGGGGAGCAGCATATTAAGGGGGATTTGTGCTAGGGGAGGATAGTAGATGGGAGTGAGAGGGAGGAAGGGAGGGGAGGGAGGGGGGAGAAGGGCTGCAGTACGCATGCCAAATATCTACCGGAGCAAGATAGCAGGCAGAGTCCTGCTATCCTCCTGGTGTTAGTTTTGGGACTTTGGGGGGGGTCTACAGGAGAACCCTATGGAGCTGGGATGTGAGGTAAGGATTAAACTACACTACATGGGGGCCAGTAGTTGGGGGGATTATAGTTTTGGGGGTGGACATGCCCTTTAACTGGACTTAAACTTTAATTCTTAGTTGATTAAAGGGTATGTCCACCTGTAACTAATTTTTAATATGCTGCCCCCCATGTCCCCAGCCCCAACCGCATAATTTTTTTCAGAAAGCCCCCCAAACTCTACTCTACCTCCCCTCGTTCCTCCGCCGCACTGCGGCCCTCTGCTTGCGAGAATGCAAGCAGAGGGGCGGGACCGCAGTCGTGTCTGTGATTGCTGAGCGGCAGCCCAATCACGACGCGGCTGCCGTCATTCATTGCAGCGGAGGAAAAGAGGAGAGGTAAGTAAGAGTTTGGGAGCTTTTTGAAAAAAAAAAAAAAGGGTTGGGGCTGGGGGACATGGGGGAGCAGCATATTAAGGGGATTTGTGCTAGGGGGAGGGATAGTAAAATGGAGGGAGAGGGAGAGAGGGAGGGGGAGGGAGGGGGAAGAAGGGCTGCAGTACGCATGGCAAATACTCCCGGAGGGCAAGATAGCAGGCAGAGTCCTGCTATCCTCCTGGTGGTTAGTTTTGGGACTTTGGGGGGGTCTACAGAGAACCCTATGGAGCTGGGATGTGAGGTAAGGATAACTACACTACATGGTGGGGCCAGTAGGTTGGGGGATTATAGTTTTGGGGGTGGACATGCCCTTTAACTGGACTTAAACTTTAAGTTCTTAGTTAGATCACCTGGACTTAAACTTTGTTCTTAGTTATCAACTGGACCTAGTTTAGTTTCTTAGTTGATCATGGACATAAAGTTTTAGTTCTTAGTAGATCAACTGGACATAAAGTTTAGTTCTTAGTTAGATCAACTGGACATAAAGTTTATTTCTTAGTTAGATCAACTGGACATAAAGTTTAGTTCTTAGTTAGATCAACTGGACATAAAGTTTAGTTCTTAGTTAGATCAACTGGACATACAGTTTAGTTTCTTAGTTTAGATCAACTGGACATAAAGTTTTAGTTCTTAGTTATAGATCAACTGGACTTAAAGTTTAGTTCTTAGTTAGATCAACTGGACATAAAGTTTAGTTCTTAGTTAGATCAACTGGACATAAAGTTTAGTTCCTTAGTTAGATCAAATGGACATAAAGTTTAGTTCTTAGTTAGATCAACTGGAAGACTAAGTTTAGTTCTTAGTTAGATCAACTGGACTTAAAGTTTAGTTCTTAGTTAATCATACTAATACAGCTGACATAAGTTTATTTCTTAGTTAGATCAACTGGACATAAGTTTAGTTCTTAGTTAGATCACTGGACATAAAGTTTAGTTTCTTAGTTAGATCAACTGGACATAAAGTTTAGTTCTTAGTTAGATCAACTGGACATAAAGTTTGATTCTTAGTTGATCAACTGGACATAAAGTTTAGTTCTTAGTTAGATCAACTGGACAAATAAGTTTAGTTCTTAGGTTAGATCAACTGGACATAAAGTTTAGTTCTTAGTTAGATCACTGACTAAAGTTTAGTTCTTAGTTAGATCACATGGACATAAAGTTTAGTTCTTAGTTAGATCAACTGACATAAAGTTTTAGTTCTTAGTTAGATCACGACTTAAGTTTAGTTTCTTAGTTAGATCAACTGGACTTAAGTTTAGTTCTTATTGAGATCAACTGGACTAAAAGTTTTTAGTTTCTTAGTTAGATCACACTGGATTTAAAGTTTAGTTCTTAGTTAGATCAACTGGACATAAAGTTAGTTCCTTAGTAGATCACTGGACTAGTTAGTTCTTAGATCAACTGACATAATTTGGTTCTTAGTTAGATCAACTGGACGTAAGTTTTATTCTTAGTTAAGATCAACTGACATAAAGTTTTATCTTAGTTAGATCAACTGGACATAAAGTTATTTCTTAGTTAGATCAACTGGACATAAGTTTAGTTCTTAGTTGATCAACTGGACATAAAGTTTAGTTCTTATTGATCAACTGGACTTAAAGTTTAGTTCTTAGTTAGATCAACGGGACTTAAAGTTTAGTTCTAGTTAGATCAACTGGACTTAAGTTTAGTTCTTAGTAGATCAACTGGACATAAGTTTAGTTCTTAGTTAGATCAACTGGACTTAAGTTTAGTTCTTAGTTAGATCAACTGACATAAGTTTAGTTCTTATTAATCAACTGGACTTAAAGTTTAGTTCTTAGTTAAATCAACTGGACTTAAAGTTTGTTTCTTAGTTAGATCAACTGGACTAAAGTTTAGTTCTTAGTTAGATAAACTGACTTAAAGTTTAGTTCTTAGTTTGAGATCAACTGGACATAAAGTTTAGTTCTTAGTTAGATCAACTGGACTTAAAGTTTAGTTCTTAAGTAGATCAACTGGACTTAAAGTTAGTTCTTAGTTAGATCAACTGGACTTAAGTTTAGTTCTTAGTTAGATCCAACTGGACATAAAGTTTAGTTTCTAGTTAGATCAACTGGACTTAAAGTTTAGTTCTTAGTTAGATCAACTGGACTAAAGTTTTAGTTCTTTAGTTAGATCAACTGGACTTAAAGTTTAGTTCTTAGTTAGATCAACTGACTAAAGTTTAGTTCTTAGTTAGATCAACTGGACTTAAAGTTTATTAGTTCTTATTTAGATCAACTGGACATAAGTTTTAGTTCTTAGTTTAGATCCACTGGACTTAAATTTAGTTCTTAGTTAGATCAACTGGACTAAAGTTTAGTTCTTATTTGATCAACTGGACTTAAAGTTTAGTTCTTATTTAGATCAACTGGACATAAAGTTTAGTTCTTAGTTAGATCAACAGGGATTTTGTTCTAGATTCAACTGGACATAAGTTTTAGTTCTTAGTTAGATCAACTGGACATAAAGTTTATGTTCTTAGTTAGATCAACTGTACAATAAAGTTTAGTTCTTAGTTAGATCAACTGGACATAAAGTTTAGTTCTTAGTTAGATCAACTGGACTTAAAGTTTAGTTCTTAGTTAGATCAACTGGACTTACAGTTTAGTTCTTAGTTAGATCAACTGGACATAAAGTTTTATTCTTGTTAGATCACTGGATTAAAGTTTAGTTCTAGTTAGATCAAATGGACTTAAACTTAGTTCTTATTAGATTAAAGGGTATTTCCACCTGTAAAACTAATTTTAATATGCTCTCCCCCCTGCCCCCCAGCCCCAACCGCATAAATTTTTTCAGAAAGCCCCCCAACTCTTACTTACCTCCCCTCTTTCCTCCTCCACACTGCCGGCCCTCTGCTTCGAGAATTCAAGCAGAGGGGCGGGACCGGCAGTCGTGTCTGTGATTGGCTGACGGCAGCCAATCACGGACGCGGCTGCCGGTCATTCAGTGCAGCGGAGGAAAGAGAGAGGTAAGTAAGAGTTTGGGGAGCTTTTTGAAAAAAAAAAAAGGGGTTGGGGCTGGGGACATGGGGAGCAGCATATTAAGGGGGATTTGTGCTAGGGGAGGATAGTAGATGGGAGTGAGAGGGAGGAAGGGAGGGGAGGGAGGGGGGAGAAGGGCTGCAGTACGCATGCCAAATATCTACCGGAGCAAGATAGCAGGCAGAGTCCTGCTATCCTCCTGGTGTTAGTTTTGGACTTTGGGGGGGGTCTACAGGAGAACCCTATGGAGCTGGGATGTGAGGTAAGGATTAAACTACACTACATGGGGGCCAGTAGTTGGGGGGATTATAGTTTTGGGGGTGGACATGCCCTTTAACTGGACTTAAACTTTAATTCTTAGTTGATTAAAGGGTATGTCCACCTGTAACTAATTTTTAATATGCTGCCCCCCATGTCCCCAGCCCCAACCGCATAATTTTTTTCAGAAAGCCCCCCAAACTCTACTCTACCTCCCCTCGTTCCTCCGCCGCACTGCGGCCCTCTGCTTGCGAGAATGCAAGCAGAGGGGCGGGACCGCAGTCGTGTCTGTGATTGCTGAGCGGCAGCCCAATCACGACGCGGCTGCCGTCATTCATGTGCAGCGGAGGAAAAGAGGAGAGGTAAGTAAGAGTTTGGGAGCTTTTTGAAAAAAAAAAAAAAGGGTTGGGGCTGGGGGACATGGGGGAGCAGCATATTAAGGGGATTTGTGCTAGGGGGAGGGATAGTAAAATGGAGGGAGAGGGAGAGAGGGAGGGGGAGGGAGGGGGAAGAAGGGCTGCAGTACGCATGGCAAATACTCCCGGAGGGCAAGATAGCAGGCAGAGTCCTGCTATCCTCCTGGTGGTTAGTTTTGGGACTTTGGGGGGTCTACAGAGAACCCTATGGAGCTGGGATGTGAGGTAAGGATAAACTACACTACATGGTGGGGCCAGTAGGTTGGGGGATTATAGTTTTGGGGGTGGACATGCCCTTTAACTGGACTTAAACTTTAAGTTCTTAGTTAGATCACCTGGACTTAAACTTTGTTCTTAGTTATCAACTGGACCTAGTTTAGTTTCTTAGTTGATCATGGACATAAAGTTTTAGTTCTTAGTAGATCAACTGGACATAAAGTTTAGTTCTTAGTTAGATCAACTGGACATAAAGTTTATTTCTTAGTTAGATCAACTGGACATAAAGTTTAGTTCTTAGTTAGATCAACTGGACATAAAGTTTAGTTCTTAGTTAGATCAACTGGACATACAGTTTAGTTTCTTAGTTTAGATCAACTGGACATAAAGTTTTAGTTCTTAGTTATAGATCAACTGGACTTAAAGTTTAGTTCTTAGTTAGATCAACTGGACATAAAGTTTAGTTCTTAGTTAGATCAACTGGACATAAAGTTTAGTTCCTTAGTTAGATCAAATGGACATAAAGTTTAGTTCTTAGTTAGATCACTGGAAGACTAAGTTTAGTTCTTAGTTAGATCAACTGGACTTAAAGTTTAGTTCTTAGTTAATCATACTAATACAGCTGACATAAGTTTATTTCTTAGTTAGATCAACTGGACATAAGTTTAGTTCTTAGTTAGATCAACTGGACATAAAGTTTAGTTTCTTAGTTAGATCAACTGGACATAAAGTTTAGTTCTTAGTTAGATCAACTGGACATAAAGTTTGTTCTTAGTTATCAACTGGACATAAGTTTAGTTCTTAGTTAGATCAACTGGACAAAATAAAGTTAGTTCTCTAGGTTAGATCAACTGGACATAAAGTTTAGTTCTTAGTTAGATCAACTGGACTAAAGTTTAGTTCTTAGTTAGATCAATGGACATAAAGTTTAGTTCTTAGTTAGATCACTGACATAAGTTTTTAGTTCTTAGTTACATCACGGACTTAAGTTTAGTTCTAGTTAGATCAACTGGACTTAAGTTTAGTTCTTATTGAGATCAACTGGACATAAAAGTTTTTAGTTGTCTTAGTTAGATCCTGACTGGATCTTAAAGTTTAGTTCTTTAGTTAGATCAACTGGACATAAAGTTTAGTTCCTTAGTAGATCAACTGGACTAGTTTAGTCTTGTTAGATCAACTGTGACATAATTTTGGTTCTTAGTTAGATCAACTGGACTAAGTTTTATTTCTTAGTTAAGATCAACTGACATAAAGTTTTATCTTAGTTAGATCAACTGGACATAAAGTTATTTCTTAGTTAGATCAACTGGACATAAAGTTTAGTTCTTAGTTGATCAACTGGACATAAAGTTTAGTTCTTATTGATCAACTGGACTTAAAGTTTAGTTCTTAGTTAGATCAACGGGACTTAAAGTTTAGTTCTAGTTAGATCAACTGGACTTAAGTTTAGTTCTTAGTAGATCAACTGGACATAAGTTTAGTTCTTAGTTAGATCAACTGGACTTAAGTTTAGTTCTTAGTTAGATCAACTGACATAAGTTTAGTTCTTATTAATCAACTGGACTTAAAGTTTAGTTCTTAGTTAAATCAACTGGACTTAAAGTTTGTTTCTTAGTTAGATCAACTGGAACTTAAAGTTTAGTTCTTGTTAGATAAACTGACTTAAAGTTTAGTTCTTAGTTTAGATCAACTGGACATAAAGTTTAGTTCTTAGTTAGATCAACTGGACTTAAAGTTTAGTTTCTTAGTAGATCAACGACCTTAAAGTTAGTCTTAGTTAGATCACTGGACTTAAGTTTAGTTCTTAGTTAGATCAACTGGACATAAAGTTTAGTTCTAGTTAGATCAACTGGACTTAAAGTTTAGTTCTTAGTTAGATCAACTGGACTTAAAGTTTTAGTTCTTAGTTAGATCAACTGGACTTAAAGTTTAGTTCTTAGTTAGATCAACTGGACTAAAGTTTAGTTCTTAGTTAGATCAACTGGACTTAAGTTTAGTTCTTATTTAGATCAACTGGACATAACGTTTTAGTTCTTCGTTAATCAACTGGACTTAATTTAGTTCTTAGTTTAGATCAACTGGACATAAGTTTAGTTCTTATTTGATCAACTGGACTTAAAGTAGTTTTATTAGATCAATGGCATAAAGTTTATTCTTATTTAGATCAACGGGGACTAAATGTTTAGTTCTTAGTTAGATCAACTGGAACTAAAGTTTAGTTCTTAGTTAGATCAACTGGACATTAATTAGTTCTTAGTTAGATCAACTGGACTAAAGTTTAGTTTCTTAGTTTGATCAACTGGACTAAAGTTTAGTTCTTAGTTAGATCACCTGGACTTAAGTTTAGTTCTTAGTTAGATCAACAGGGGGGGGGGGGGGGGGGGGGGGACGTTAGGGGGGGGGGGGGGGGGGGGGGGGTTATAGATAACGGACATAAAGTTTAGTTCTTAGTTAGATCAACTGGACATAAAGTTTAGTTCTTAGTTAGATCAACTGGACATAAAGTTTAGTTAGGTTCAAGAAGTCCAGTTGATCTAACTGAATGCAACAGATATTTCTGTGGTAGTTGCATCTCCGGTAGGCTTCTAAATTGGTTGGAAATTATGACAAGCTGCATTAAGAAATATGGAGCCTTAATATCATTCAATTAGTAGTTTCACCAGCGGTGGTTTGAGTCAAATCCCGGAATATACTGTTTGGATACTATGCACAGAACTAGTGGAAGTCAGAAGGAGATGACAGTAATAAAGGGGCCCTGATCCAGTAAATATTAAAGGACAACTAAGGCTAATATATAAATGATCCTAAATGGATGTAATAAAAGCCTCTAAAACCAACAGTGTAGAGGTGAAATCATCTGTAATTCTGCTGGTTTGTGCTGTTTCCTATTTCTGAGGCCCCCTTCCCAGATAGGAGCAATTGGTTGCTCGTCATTGATCATTGAGAGGTCATGGACAAGTCATCCAGTTACTCAATAGCTCTGGCACCGGGACTTGAAAATTGCAGAATTAAAGATTACGTCTCCACAATGCTGATCATATTAGATGTGAGACATAGTTATCAATCAGGCAAATAAAGAACCCAGGCAGGTTATGTTACCTTTAAAGGTAAAGTCTGCAGCCTATCTAGGGGACCATATAAAACACACCTCCATGTGAGAGCCTATTCATATAATGTGTCTTTCCTCATTGACTCCTCTTTTGAAACCCTATAGGCTAGGCACACGGGCAGATTTTTCAATCACCGCTATTGACTGGTCGGCTGGGCCAAAAAAGCCTCAGTCATGGCAAAAGTCGCCATGGCAGACAGTATTGTTAAGTCTTACATAGTCTTAAGCTGGGTACACATATTACCGACTAAGGGCCAATCCCGTCTGCCCTTTTTCAGTAATGTGGGTACTTGAGAAATGACCATTCAACGCTTAGCGCTCAGATGTTACAGGCGGAATATTTCCCTACATAATCTTACAGATTAATTCTACAGGAGGTAAGAGCAGGAATTCCTTTCGCTACTTTAGTTTTAATTTAAAGGGTATGTATACTAAAATGACTTTGCTCATCTTAATCTATAATTAAATACATTTAAGTAGCAACTGAGGTGTGTGTGTGTTACTGCATGCCTTCAATACAGAACTTGTTTTGTTCAGGTTCAGTATCCACCCTCCCTCTCTTAACCGACTCCTACTTTCCTCAGACCTGACTTTTTTTAAACTAAGCATGCTCAGCAATGACTATCATTTAGTACTTAGAGATGGAATTTCCCAACTGTCAACCATCCAATTACAGTTACACCCTTAGGCTGGGTACACACCAGCAGATATTTTCGGCCGTCCGATAGTGCCGTGGATCGGTCATAAATATCTGATGGTGTGGGGCGGCCGGCTGTGACTAAGCTCAGTCATCAAATGAACGGGCGACTGGGTCTGTTGGTAAATCATGGCCAATCATGCGGTTCCCTGTGGGAATGCATGCTCAGTTGCGTGCATTGTTGCCCGCAGGAACTATTGCTGCAGTCATTTGTCCCGGCCGAGCGCTCACTCGCAGAGAACGCTCGGTCGGGACAATTAATAGCCCCGTGTCTGCCGATCCTTACAGTAACAGCAAAATCCAGTACTTGCACATAGCAGATGAATAAGGTAGTTTATTGACAGCTGAGGCACCTTATATTCAGATTAGATTTTTTTTGAATTGAGGAATTCATTTCTATATAAATTCACAATAATAATAATAATAATTCATTTCCCTGCCCGAAACCAACTTGTAACCTTATTGGTAACAATATTTTTTCATACTTTTAACACAGTAAGCTGCAAATTTCTACAGCTATTTATTTAAGCAAACAGGTGGTAGGGATGCTTGTTCCTATCTCCCATAGAATTATAGGTTATGGGATGAGTTATTTTTAGGGATTAGTGTTCTTTAAGGCCTGAGTCAATTGGATATTATAGGATCTGGGAGCATAAACCCTATTGAGCCTATCCAATCACGTTAGGGCTCATTCACACTAGAAACTGCCAGAAAAGCACAGCATGCGTTTGTCAGTGTCTGTCCATTTTTTGCATACATTTGTGTCCATTTTTTCACAATGTGTTTTCCATAGATTTATATAGAAAACACATGCAAAAAATGGACAGGAATGCTGCATGCAGTGCGTTTTTAAAACGGACCGCAACGCAAACGGACACAATCGGAAGACAATAGTGTGAACAGTACTATTGAATTCTCTGTGTCCCTGTGTTTGTGTTTGTTTTTCCTGTCTACAACTTTTGTTATCTCTGTAAAGGAAACAAATCATCTCACCTGGACTGAATTTGTCCTACTGACCAACGTCAAGTGCAATGATAAATCTTCCCTTGTAGATCCACTTCATGCTAATTCTAAAGCTGGGTAGACACTCCAACAATCGTTAGGGACAAGGCCACGTGCTTCCGATCGTGGTCTGGGATATGCAAAGCAGTGCGTGTCAATGTGGGTGGCCGTGCGATGGCGATTTTTTTTGCGAATCACATGTGCTCCAATTGCGTAATTGCGAATCACAGTCCTGGGTGTTCTCCCTATGTAAAGTATAGGGAGAACGTTTGGGACTGCAAATTTTCTTCAGCTGTGACCGACTACCTATACCATAGTACAGGGGGCAGAGGGAAATTTTACTTTAGGCCTGAGCGATCCCGAGGCCGACAGTGAACGTTCTGATGGAGATCTTTCCTTTATTCACTATGTCAGATTAACTGAGGGAAAAGCAAAGCAAGTGGGGAAAATGCTAAAAACAATGCAACCAATCAGATTGTTTCTTACTACAGTAAACCAGTAAAGAGCTAACATTTGATTGGTTGCTGCAAATGAACATCACAGACAAATTTTTGCACTTATTTTCATCAGCCCCAATGCGTCTGCAGCCGACCTGAGCTTATCAAAAGCATTGACTTAACGCACAATGATGCAAAAAAACAAAGGAAACATTAAGGGCTAGGCCACACTAGCGTGTTTTTCGCGCGTTTTCACACGCGTTACGCGCTCGCGATTGTGCCCCGCGATTTTCGCTAAAATGGAAATCGCGGGAACGCGAAATTTCCAGCGATTTCCGATGCGCATGCGATTGCGCATCCGTTCGCGTTTTGGTAACGCATACGTTCACCATTTTTGGTGCATTAGCGCAGCGTTTCCATAACGCGAAATGGTGAAAACACATGCGCAAAACGCGAACGCACAAGAAAAACGTACACAATCGCGTGCGATAACGCTCGCGATTCCTGTGAGTTGCAGTGTGGCCTCAGCATAACACAGATTTAAAAAGCAGTAACAGGAGAGGGAGACGTATGTTCGATCCCAGGGTTAATTCTATTTGGGTAGAGTGGAGATAACGCCTTCCACTATGGTGAATTCTGCGCTTATCTTTGAATTATGACCTTATTTCACAGGACAAATTCTAGGAAGACAGCTAAGGACGGCCATAACAATGGTACTTTGATCCTGTCTAACGTCACTGAAGGAAACATCTGTCATATACACTAGATGGAAGAACCAATCGTTTTTTCCATGCTAAGCTCGAGTTTTGAAAATTGTAAAAAAAATTGGTCAAATCGGCTAATTTTTTAAACCGGCCACAGTAAATATGGAGGGATAGTAACCCCATTCATACTGAACTGGGCGATGGTACATAGACAACTGAAGGAGTCATTAACAGGGATGGTAATCAGTCAACCTCCCCATACACGACATCAACAGTTTGATCGAATCCTCAAATTTGATCGAATCACTCAAAATATCAATAATCTGTTTATCTGATCGACCACTAGACAAAATCGACATGTTTATCAAAAAAGCTAATATTGAGCCTTGAGGAAAATTTTCTGCCAACCCCAATGTCAAGTCCCCCATCTCCCCAGCTGCAGAAGATCAGAGGCACAAGGTGGGGAACTTCGATCGGTTCTTCTGATTGGATAACAAGTCGTTTTGGCCGGTCAGAAAACCATGTATGGGAACTTTAGAGCAGTGGGGTTTCCATTGTATTGAGTGGAACATTGAGACAGATCTTTATATGATGGGGAAAGCAGAGATCAGTTCACACCTGATAACAATATGTACATTCATGTTAATGGGCGCAAAGTGTCACTGTCACTGTCAATATCACTATTACTGTAAAATTATATTAGGGAACGCAAAAGTGGTCAGCATGACTGTCATTGTAATATGAAGTGGCCTGTGGTCAGTGTGACTGTCATTGTGATATAAAGTGGTCAGTGTGACTGTCATTATGATATAAAGTGGCCAGTGGTCAGTGTGACTGTAATTGTAATATAAAGTGGCCAGTTGTCAATGTGACTGTCATTGTAATGTAAAGTGGTCAGTGCTTAGTGTGACTGTCATTGTGATATAAAGTGGCCAGTGGTAATTGTGACTGCTATTGTTATATAAAGTGGTCAGTGTGACTGTTATTGTGTGACTGTCATTGTGATATAAAGTGGCCAGTGGTCAGTGTGACTGTCATTGTGATATAAAGTGGCCAGTGGTCAGTGTGACTGTTTCCAGGCGTTACTGTTGCAAACAAAACAAATCAGCAAGTTTCCACTGTACGTTTTACTTCATCTCGCCTATAAAGAAAACAGAACGATACTGCCAAATATTTTCGTAGACTTCTATTTCCATATCATTTTCCCAGTGAATGTTATAAATCTGAATTATGATGTCTTACATCTTCTATTTCCAAAATCCTTATCCACCAGTGAATGAATTAATACAATCTGAATTAATGCATTGTCTTGTGTATCTTCGTATTTCCATAATCCTTTTCCCCAGGTGAATGAATATAAAATCTAGACTTAATGATTGTCTGTATATCTTCTATTTCCATATACTCTTTACCCAGTGAATGAATATAAAATCTATAATTACTGATTGTCTTATATCTTTCCTATTTCGGCATATCCTTTGCCCATTGAATGATAAACATCTATAATTAATGATTGTCTGTATAAATCTTCTCTTTCCATATCCTTTCCCAGTGAATTAATAATAAAATCTCTGAATTCGATTTTTCTGTATACTTCTCTTTTCTCATATCCTTTCCTCCCATGAATTGAATAATAAAATCTAGAATTAATGATTGTCTGTTATATCTTCTATTTCCCATATCCTTTCCCCATGGGAATGAATAATGAAAATCTAGAATTAATGATTGTCGGTAGATCTTCTATTTTCCTACTTTCCCCAGTTGAATGATATAAAATCTAAATTAATATTGTCTTAATGCTTCGTATTATCCTGTCCCATCCTGTCCCCATGTGAAGTTAATAATCAAAATCTAGAATTATGATTGTCTGTATGATCGTTTCTATTTCCATATCCCGTTCCCCAGTGAGATGAATATATACAATCTAGAATTATGATTGTCCCTTAATATAATCTTCCTATTTCCAATTTTTCCCAGAAAAGAATAAAAAAAATAAAATCTAGAATTAATGCTTGTCTGTATATCTTCTATTTTTCAGAATCCTTTCCCCAGTGAATGAATAAATAAAATCTAGAATTAATTATTGTCGTATATCTTCTTTTCCATATCCTTTCCCCGTGAATGATACTAACATCTAGATTAATGATTGTCTTTTATCTTCTCTTCCATAATCCTTTCGGCCCAGTGAATGAATTATAAAATCTAGAATTACGATTTTTCTGTATATATCTTCGTCTTTCCATATCCTTTTTTTCCACCAGGAATGAATAATAAAATCTAGATTAATGATTGTCTTGTGTAATATCTTCTATTTGCAGATCCTTTCCCCAGTGAGTTATACTAAATCTAGAAATTAATGATTGTCCCTGGTATCTCTTCTATTTCCATATCCTTTCCCCCAGTGAATGAATATAAATCTATAATTAATGATTGTCTCGTATATCTTTCTATTTCCCATATCCTTTCCCTTTCCCCAGTGAGTGAATAATAACTCATAGAATAAATGATTGTCTGTAGATCTTCTATTCCGCATAGCCTTTCCCCAGTCGATGAATACTAAAATCTAGAATAATGATGTCGGTATATCTTCTTTTCCATAAATCTTCCCCAGTGAATGAATAATATCACTAGAATTAAAACAGTGGGAACCACTTTGATTGGTGTATTTCTGCTGGATATGATTGGGAACAGATGTTGCTTCAGTTAACTTACCGTTAATTTTGTGCATAATTTGTGATTCCCATCTAACGAAAAGTGGCATTCGATACATCATATGTCAAATAATTCTATAGAATCTACATTACATCTCTACCCTCTATTGTTTATTGACCCGAAGGAACCCTTACCAAACCTACCCAAACTTTTAATAATAATCCCCGAATAGGCTTTTTTGAGGCCACTCTCCACGCAACCAGAATCACTCATTCATGCAGTTTCTGGTGGGAGTGCGCGCTTCACACATTTGCCATTATACACATTTTTCCATTATGGATGGTACGCATTTGATTGCGCCAATTTTAAAAATTGGTGTTGTATGCGTTTACAAAAACGGATACGGATGTGTCAAAATGCAACGCACCTGACAATCGGTGTTTTTTTTCTTTCCCGCGATTTCCATTTTTAATTGATACTTGTCATGAGCTAATATCCATGCGTAAAAACATGCTTAGGGCTAAGCCCACTCTGGCATGGTTCTGCATTTGTGCGTTTTTTCAATGGCATGGAATCACGGCATGCCCCGAAAACGGTGTTTTCGGGTGCGATGCGATTACGCTTGCGATTTGCGTCCGCATTTTAACTTGGTCAATCGCATGGGGTTTTGCCAATAGCTTAACGAAAAACCGCATGTCCCCAAACAACGAAATCGCACATGAAATCCGATGCGATTAACTTTGACTTGGCGTTGAAGTTGGCCGTGCCCTAAGAGAGGCACTGTGTAATCTGTTTCTTGTGACAAGATGTACACAGAATGAACAGATTTGAGAAATTGAATCAGCATTTGTGCCATGGTTAATTCCATTAATGTCATTGAAAGGGTAATTATAAGTTGGAATGTGTCGTCAATTGAAGAGATTCACAAGGCGTTGTGTAAACCTGGGCCAAAATTTAAAGGGGAAGTTCATGCAAATACTATGCTTTTCAGAAAAAAAAGAGCAGTATTTTTTCCATCCCAATGAAATCTGCCCATTCAGCATTGTGGTCCCTGTGTATAAATAAATACAACTGAAATACTGACTATCCTGTTCTGCATGACCCCAGTAGAGAGACCGGTTATGGTTTTGTTGCCCTTGACCCCAGCGCCTGGGTGATTCAGGTTGCTAGTAGAGATCTGAGCATGGTTTGACCTCCACAACGCCACTCAGTAGAAAGTTACGTTAGGAACATTCCAAGGATGTGTGAATCCTGGGAAGAAAGAAAGAATCCTGGTAAATCAGAACTTGCCTTCCTGATCAATCTCCTTTAGCATCTCCAAACTTCCCTAGGATGTCATCTTCTGTATCCCCTACCCTGCAATCGCAAGAACTATAAAATGAGACGTTGTGGCAGAAATGTTCCTACCTGCATAATGTAACGGTGGGTAAGGGATGAAAAAGCGCCCCATCAGTGTGATTTAACACTCAATGCGATACTCACTACTCCAATTGGAGTGCCACACTATGTGGGCTGGGGTCCGTTTGTAATGCAATCACCATTTTTGTGTTGTTCGCATTGTGCTCTGTATCCGGAAAATGGACTTGGGATCGCAAGGCGTGAGAGCCAACCACATGCATGAAGCCACGTGTGCGGATCGTGCAATTTAGCGTGGCCTCGGCATAAAGGAGACATCCATGAGCAAAACTCTTCCTCACTCTGATTGACTCCTGGTTTAGTAGATTCGATTCAATAGGTGCCTTCTTCTTGGCGATAATTTAAGACCCAGCCTAAGGCTAAACCAACTTTAATTAATCACAGAGCCGCCATTATTATATTGAATAGTGCGGGAAGCCCTGCGCTCCTACTCTGCTCGTACCAATAGCAGCTTCTTGGTACAGAAGGCCCTAATCTGCTACAGATCCTCTATTGGTTACTAAAACTAAAAGGACCATACCTCCAAAGGGTGTCAACGTGAATGGCCTGTAGATATTCTCTTTCAACGCATGAATCCCTTAGTGGAGTTGCCCAACCTTCATCTTAAAACTTGAAAAATGAACCCATTGAAGGTCAACCTTTTAAAAATATAATAATATATTTATTAAGAGTTCACGACCTTAATCCTATTCCATGAGCTTATTTGCCCATCCGCATTTTGTTGTGTACAAATCAATGCTCCTGAATTACTGACTTCCGTTGTAGGACCCCCAATAGAGACAGCTATGGTCCCTTGTTGCCCTTGACTCATGTTTTGAACCCATCCAACAGCCAATCAGTAGAAATTATTGTTAAGAAACATTTTAAAGTAGTGTGGATTTCTGGGAAGACGAAGCATAGCAATTGTATGTTATCAACTGACGCTTTTTCTTAAATGAAAGAGAATATTGGAATAACTAAGAATAAAGAAAATGTTATATTTTTTTACTAGAGTGTCCTTTTAAATGGAGCCCTATGAACACATGGGATTAGCCAATCAAAACACAAACCATTCAACAATATTAAAGAACAATTATACATTTAAAAATTAGGGCATTCAACCCCCTAACTAAAATTAGACCCCATACTAGCCCCCTTATATTTTAAAAAATCCTTACCTTCCTTTCCATCCTGCTCCTTAGGTTCTCCTTCAATCCATGGTCCAAAGTCCAGGAAAAGTAGAAGAGTAGTGATCTGTCTTCCTGTCCAAAACGTATTGCTTTGCCCCCCTTTTGTCTTGCCTCCGGGAGGGATGGGTGACATCGCGCACGGGGGGGAGGTGGCCCCTTTCACCCCCCTCCCTCCCTCCCGATCCCTCTCTTCAATACGTCCGTAGCGTAAAAACCTTAATACATATTGCAGGTCATTACCCTCTCATCCCCAACCACTAAGTTAGAAGTTTAAAAACCCAAACTGTCCTTACCGCTCCTGGCGCTAGCATCTTCTCCATTGCTGGCAGCCGCGGCTGTGATGGCTGCCTCTCAGCCAATCACAATGGCGGCTGCCGCCAGGGCCCCCGTGCTTGTAGATCCGGCAGGCAGGGGAGGCCAGACCAGAGACGCGGAACACAGGAGTTGTAAGTAGAGATGAATTGATTTTTAAACTTTAACTTAGAGGTTGGGGGTGGGAGGGATGCCCTACATATCGTTCAATATTGTCCTGGAGGTTGGATATGTCCTTTTAACTTTTTTAAAAGAAAGTACTTGGAAATGATGGAGATTAATGATTCCTATGCTCGCCAATATGTTTTTTGTTAGAGTATAGTTTTTTGTTAATCTGCCAGGTTAGTGCCCTGGGCCTCCCTGTGGTTGAAGCATTCAGAAGACTTGGCGAAGCAGTTTTCTTTGTGCTGCTGCTCTTGTCCAGGTACTTTTCTTTTTAAACTATTTTTTGGGAAAAAAACTATGCGCTAGCTTCTCCTTTAATAACCAGATATTTTGCAAAATTCGTGAAAAGCTTTTTTTTTTTTCCTTTAAAAAATCAGCTGTGCTTTCTCCCCCTGCTAGGCAAAGAGTATTTTATGTCTTTACCAATTGCAGAGCTTGTTCATGTTAAACAGGAAACCGTCATTTTCACTCTCCCGGACGTGTCATCCTTCTGCTTGTATTAAATGATATTCAGACGCCTTTGATTGCCTTTGTGTTCTATTCTTTTCATTTCAAACAGGGTTCACCTTAAAAAACCACTTTCTTTGGCATCCACTGTGTACAGTAGTGTATTGCAAAAGGAATGTAGTTACGCGGGAGTGGGGAGGTGTGGGGATCTCTTGTACCTTAGTGATCGCCAAGGAAGGCAACTTCTCAGCTTCACGTGACTTCATCCAACTTTTCTCAGGTACAAAGGTTCATGAACTTCCTATTGTTGCTTCCCAGATGGGACAATGTCCTGAAATGTAGAAATGTGACATAATCCAGGAAAGTACAGACTGGGCTTTAGATTAAAAATGAACTTTTGCCGTTGAAATAACAAAGTGTGTTTACATCCACGTCACTGTATATGATAGAATTACGAAGTGAGAGTTGTACGCTATTTTGCGTTTTGCCAGCGTTATAAAATACGGGGCCAGATGCGTACTGTCATTTGTATAATGGGATAAATACGGGCTATACTTGGTGCTGGAATGCCAGACTCTGGCGTTAATCTCCGACTGCCAGTTTTCTTAGACAATTTCTTGCAAACACACAGACATGAAGGAGGGGACTGAGCGTGGTAATTCCATAAGGTGGCACTCCACTCTCCCCTAAAGCTGGCCCCCAGAGGGGCTACACGTGATAGCACTTACAGTACATTTCATCTTTCTCGTTTAATTAAACCATTTTAACACCTGTTTTGTATAGTTGGTTTCCTTACCACCCGTTCTGTAGGAGTTTCCACTATCTGCTGGTACATTCATTCACACTGTAAACGTTGGTTTTTCCACCGTTCTGGAGCCTCAGTTTCTCATATCAGGAGTCGATTCCTGTGAATCCTGACCAAATAACGAATACTGAGGGTTAAACAAACACTGAATAGGCGGTCGAAAATGATACAAACCAGTGAAGTGAGAAGTCCCTCTATAGTATCGCCCGCTAAATCCAGGTTCCTTATCCTGGAAAAATAACTGGTTTATACTCTAGGGAACAACCCAGTGAAGATACAATATAATAATAAATATATAGGGTAGAGTCCAATTTAAAATTAAATATTTCATCCCCTATATATTTATTTTACTTATTCGAAGAATGAGTTGTAGTTTTTAAAAGGAGAACTACAGGTAATATATATATCCTCTGAAATACTTCTACTTCTAATTTCCTACTAGCAGATAGCTGTCATTCTTTCCTCTGACAACAGTGGCAGGAAAAACTGGCTTTTACAGACGGGGGTTCATTGACCGATAAATAGTCACACATGCTCAGTACGAGTACGTGCCGTGACCTGTCCTGAAGCATAATTAGAATGTCAAAAACAACATAGCAATTTTGACAATCTAACCGTGCAGACAGATGTTTCACATCCCCCCACCGTGCCCCATGGATAGATTTGGTTTTTAAGGGAATTCCACCCTTAAACAAAAGCGGGTGACCTTGTCAGATTCTCCCACACCCCAACCGGCTATTGCTAACCAATTTATTACATGTTTTTTTTATAACTGATATTTTATGCTAAAGTTTTTTCCATTCCTGGCCAAAGGATCGCTGAGCATGTGCAGTGGAGGCAGCACAGGGAATAACTGTCAATCATGGCTGTGATGTCGGCATTCACAGGCCTGGGGAACCTACATGGAGGAGGGTTCAGCTTACACGCAGTAGTTTACTCTGCATAATAATACAATACAAAAGTGCTGAATATATCAGTTGGGGGTTGGTGGCAGGTAAAAACCATTAGACGCAGTTTTTTGTTTTAAGTGTGCACATAGTATATGTATTTCAGATAACCCATGAATGCTTTTAGGATTTTCTGTTACTGTTGTGTTATAACGTTACCAAACAGAATCTAATTCCACAGAGAACATTTAACCTGAGTCCGCCCTGTGCCGCGCATAACCAGACAATGTGCCATTTCTCAGTTAAGTGTGAGTGACAGCTTCCCTTGTTTCTATTGCTGTAGCTCTGGATATGCAATGTTTTTAACTGTTTTCCTGGATTTATTAGAGACCTGCTTGGGATTCAGAACTTCATAGGCAATAGTCCCAGGTCCAAGAACATTCCACTTCTGGTTCAAGGTCTCCAGTCCATTTTCCTCCCAGAATTGTACTCTCACCCAATTTCATTTTGGACACCCCCCATTTATCACAGTCATGACTTACCTTTAATTTCTCCTGCCCTTGCCTTTTTTTATAAAAAACCACCCTTCAATCTCGGCTTGCCAATGTCCCAGGGGGCATCCACAAATGACCTCAAAAGGGAAGCCCAGAGCATCATGACTTTTACGCGCTTCCTCCCGATCCTGTTATAAATCAGAAATGAACACAAATATCCACAAAGTCTATTATGGAATTAGGGCATTTTCCGATATAGACCCAGTAACTACCCAATTCTCTCAACAACCACAGAGTAATTACCACCATTGCCAATTACCGCCCACTTAACATAAATAGAGCAGTGACCACTATCTAAAATGCTCATATGATAAATTCGATTGAAAAGTAAAGAATTAGGGCCTGATCCTGCCCATGCCAACCATAGCAGTTAAAATCTGCTGCATCACCAAGCAAAACGCTCCATCGTGCCCGTGTAGAAAAGTTAAATCAGTAAAAAACTTAAACCCATGCGCCATAGAAGAACTTGGCCCCAGTCCTATTTTACCTTGGTGTAGGAGAATAAAGCTGGAACAGACAGAGACCGCGTCTTGCAAACGCGTCGGCCACTTCTGGCATACGGCGAATATTCTCCTCTCGATCCTCTGTGAAGAGAAGCCGAGGTTTTTGTTGCAAACCGTGACGGATTTATCGCCATCCAGAGAATAGCAAGGGATGGCTGGGGGTAACTACATACTCTTTCCAGCGCAAAACCTGTGTTGTCCTCCCAGCAACCAGAAGGCCTGTAAGGTAAAAAAAACATCCAGTTTCATTAACACGCGGTAAATGTCATTTTTTCTACAACTAATTGATTTGTTACTAATTAAGCCTGTGCCTAACCCTCAATCCATATCAAAATTAGCCATACATTGTCAACTTTGGGTTCGTTCTTTCTTGAGTTTTTGACTGATTGTGGCATGATTGTTTTTACAAATGAACATGAAATTGGTCGAAAGGTCTCAAAACAAAACTCGCCAGATACTATTTATCTTACCTGACCAATCATAAATTCTCTATTCTATCTACTCTTAATTTAGTACTTTAGTCCAATCAAATGTTTTTGAGGCAATATACTTAAAGGCACTTATACTCACCTCCCCCTCGTTTCTTTCCCCCCCCACTCCTGGCGAAGTACCTAGGGTAGGGACCCTAAACTAAAACGCTAAGGTCCTCACCATTCCGGGTACATTTCAACCAAGTCCTGCACTACTTCTTGTCATCTCCCGTCATCTCTCCGGTCCGATCCTCCCCACTGGCACGTTTAGGGACAGGAGGTCGCAAGGCAGCCAATGGAGACCGCTCTGCAAGAGGCGTGTCTTCCCATTGCTGCCTCCCAGACTGTCGACTGACAGTTGCCAGTGGGCGGATCGGACCGGAGTCGACGAGGGAGATACAAGTAAGTAGTGCAGACTTTTGTAATGTACCCAGAGGTGATGACTTAAGCGTTTTAGGTACTCCACCTAGGTACTTTGCAGGAATGGATCGGGAAATGGTAAGTATAATTGTCCTTTACAATTATAATATTACCCAAATAGATGGACTAGAACTCGAACCCGATTCGAGTCTAACTTAACAAGTCCAAACTGACTTTGGACTTCTCGAACATCCTGGAATTCGGGGATTTCCTTGCACTTTCCGGACCTCGCGCTGTATTTTTGATATTATCAAATTCCGGGCCTTTCGCTAACCCTAGACGGTATTGTTTGCTACCATCGAATTTATCCTTAGTTTTTCGTTAACCCTCGACATGGCTTGTAACCCTTGAAGTAGCTGCGCACAATTGCTTGATCATAAATTAAGAAGTGTTATAACAAGTTTTGGTGACAGTGACAATGTTCCCCAGACCTTTCCCAGGTGTCACAACACAGCCAATTTTACATAGTAAGTTACCATTGGTTAGTTTTAGCTTAAATGGACGCTGGAACTTTTCACTATCACTCCCCCATTGACTTTAATGGGTAGAATGTCGAACTTGCAGTTCAAAAGTTTAAAAACAGATCGAACTTTATGAAGTTCACAGGCCATCTCTATTGACCAGTTATGGGCTAAGCCGAATCATTTACATATCTGGTATTTATTAATAAAAAGGAAGCTGATAAATTTTTAAAAACCCTGTTTTTTTTTGTTCCCCCCATCATTTAGTATTTTAAGACTTTTTTATTTACCACAGCTCTCTAATAGATGGATACGGGAGATTGTACCCAAACGTGTTTACACCTGTCCGCCACAAAAAACACGGGTTGCAGGCCCCCCGGAATCCAGCCCGGGTGCCCATACTTGTCCTCTTTTACTTCTGCTGACGTTGTGTGACTGATAGACCACATTATAGAGCGATGGCTCTTGACCCTGAGGAAAGAGGAACCCATTTGTTAGGAGAGAGACGGAAATGACCCACACTTTGTACAAACAGAGATTGGATATTTATAAACCAAACGTTTTGCCATTTATTTTTTTTACATTTATAATTTTTTTTTCAATTGACAATTGTTTAATAAAATTCGCACACACGTGATTCTGGGATCTGTAGTTTGCGGACAGCTAAGAGACCTCTCTGTGCTATACTGTCCTTGTTAAAATAACCTGTTGGTTTAATGGTCTTTTTTAACTGTGATAGCCATCTGTTTCCCTAATTACAACCAGGTGTCTCCTGCCACATGTGGTTCGGTACTTGTTTTTACTTTAAGTCTCTGGGGCGTGTTTTTGTGTCCTCTGCCGGATAACAAACCTTAGTATTATACACAGGATATTTACACAATGCAGTGATATCCTATGGGGGGATTTAGTAAAGGATTCACACACATGGAAACCAGGCACATTTTTCATATTTATACTAGGGGTGTAGCCATCATAATGCTGACACCACGGACCTTACATTGATTGATGTCGCTCCGATCCATTATTGGACGGCATACGTGTATTTTTTAGTGCGTATCCCATGCGTTTCTCAATATCTAGATATGCCAGTATGGCAATCGTCCATAGCAAACAACCTGCTTGTGTTCCGTCGTACAAGTGAACCTAGACCTATAGACAACCCTGTTCTCAACCTTGCTGTCTAATTAGAGACCGGGCTGATTCCTATAAGCAGGGCAGTTTAGAACTGTGTGACCTGAAGTAACAAAAGGGTCTGTTCTCCTCCATCAGACCAACCACTGTTTTGTATAATATTCATATTACTGGGAGTCCCTCAGCTGGTCCTGCAATCTGAGATTTATCCTGACACAAGCATTGGGCACAGCAAACGTAATCAGTGACTAAAGGGCCAGTAACAATAAGCCTCCCCATGAAAGGCAGGCATCACCTTCAGTGTCTATGTGAAATAGAACTCTTTAACTTTTAACTCCCAGAATCTTTAGTTGGAACAAAACAGAAAGATGAAAATCTCAAGCCACTTTAACACATTTCAAATAACAAAAGCTTACAGAAATTTATACTATTAACCCTGTAGTGTAAATGACAATTCAGTGTATCATGTAACATGTTTCCTACAGAAATGCATTCTACTGTCTGATTGTTTGCATGTGAGATAAAGTTTAATTGTAAGCTCTTTGGGTCGAAGGGGCTGATGTGAATGGTTAAAGGAAGCATAAAACATCCCTTCCCTATCAAGTGTGAGGACTTAAATTCCCTGCCCGCTCCCTCCTCACGTCCTGACCCAATGGGAACTTGCATCGTTCCATAGGCCAGGACTGGTAAACAAAGCAGGAGGCAGAGGTGGATCAGCAAGCGCAACAACTGATTTAAACTTCTGTGTACATAAAAAATAATATATAAAGACTGTGCTGTTTAATGGGGCTGCCACAACCGGTAACCCATAGTCTGTTCATGTAACCTTTCAAGTTTTTAACCACAGGGATCAGTTGGTTCTATACATTTCTTAAAAGTCCTGATAAAGTCATCTTATGGGATTATTGATCTGTTGGGCAGAATATGTACAAAGGCGCCAAGATGAAAACACATACAGAAAATGCCTAGAATGCAAGACCTATGCAAGCACCGCCCTTAGTTATAAGTTCAAATACACAACCACTCTTGCCTATTTTTATAATTGGAAGTGAATGGAGACAAACCCCGTTTTTTCCTAAACGGTGTATAAGCTAACGCTGTTTAAAAAATTTAAAATACGTCAGATTTCATTCATATATATAACTGAATGTATATACAACAAACTGAAGATATGAACGCGATCAATATGTCCCCCGTGCACAGAAACAACCATATAACTGTGTCCATGGACATTGCATCATTGAAAGACCGCCCCCCCCCCCCTTACCAATGTCTTCCTGACCTGCCTGTAAGAGCTTCAGGGAATGAGACTCAGGTACAAAACAACTTGCTGCGCCTTCACATTTCCCTGCACAAATAGCCTCATTGATTTTGTACCTCAGAAACAATACCTGGATTTCCAGCCAGACGATAATGTCTGAATAGGCCTCTGGGCTCCCTGGTCCTCTAAGCTCTGATCTGATTTTTTTTTTTTTGCCTTTAATGAAGTGGAATTTAATTCGAACTTATTTTGTCAGAATAAAATTCTTTGGGAAAGTCTGAAGGGTTACCGCTGGGATATTTTTGTGTTGGAACTATATTTGAAACATAAATCCCGTTAATGAGTGTTGAATGGTGAAGCAGCGAGGTTCTTCATCAGGCCTGATTGAATACTTAAAGTGGTAAGCTTAACTCCCAATCCCAGCTGCCAGAAACATTGTATTGGGAACAACCAAGCAATTTAATATTTTAAATTACTTCCTACCAGGGTCCCAAGGTTTACTCACCAGAGAAATCCAATAGCATCACGTGTAATAAAATCCCCCTTACTAGCACAGAACCGTCCATAAATGTCAACTGTCCTTATAATTTTCTAATGATGTGCAAGGAGCCCTATATGGAGGAACTCTCACATGATGTAGGTTACGCCCTCAGTGTGTGTTTTCAGGGCACACAGAGCATTTGGGGGGTATTAATCACTCATTAGGAGCCTATGCCAACTTGCGCCATTTTAACACGTCGTGCAAATTTGTGATCCGATCCATACGCTTTTAAAAGTGAACTCTAGTGTTGGCCATTGGTCTGGCCATACTCGGTGTGATGCATGTGATACCCTTACAGATAATGTAAGGTTGTACGGAAAACACGCCATGGCCTTAACCCTTTTGAATGGCTTGATATGTTCTTTGTATTGGGAAAATATGTTTTCCCCTATCCTCTTAAGGGGACACTAGACGTTTTCTCAATGAACCTCATGCCATTCCGACAGTACTTTGTGGCAACATCCTTGTATGGGCAGGCTCCAATGTTTAGGCTGCATGTATGGTTTATGCCACGGTTCGGTACAACATGCATTTTTTGGGGGCACCATAGCAACAACAAAAAAGCTTTTCAATCCTTATTTTAAATTGGTTTAATTAAATCATGTTTTTTAGGCACAAGACTGTATATTTTATGCTCAGTAGGGATTAAGAGTACTTAATGGTACTGATTAGTCCACCCTCATCTGAAACATCATAGGGTAAATAATAAAGGCTTGATCAACTTGTCAATCTCAGTATTTACTACAACTACCGATCATTCCCTGTGAGCCTGACCCATTCTATTTGGCTATGACTTCCTAAGACTGCATGTAGAATATCAGCTCCAGTCAGTTGCCTAAAGTTGGGCACGTTGTGGGTGGCTCTTTAAACATTCCCTTTCTGCTCCCTCCTGGGTCCTGCGTTATTAACTCTTGTCTGCCTGCTACAAACTGTGAACATTCCACCAACGAGACCCCCTGCCAATATGAACCATAACAAAACAAATTTTTGTATGTGAAAATAATCCTTACCGTGTTAAAAGGGTCGTGTTTCTTTAAAAGGTGGCTTAGGTTTTCCATAAATCCGAAGACCGCCCCGCGTAGAAAGAACACACTGAACATTGTGACAAACGAAACTGGGGAAAGGTTTTTATATAATAGTAACACAGCCTTGTCTATAACAATTATTACTGCAAGGTGGCCATACACTATTAAGATCGTAATTACGATTTTAAACCGATCAATATTTTGAGAGATGTACAAGTTAATTGTAATTGAGATGTACCATACATATTGTTCCACATTCAATGGAATAATATGGGATATGGGAACGGGATTATGATTACGACCTGTGTTAAATACAGTAACGGGCCATACAATAAACTATCTGGTGCATTGTTCACCAATAGAACATTACAGTAGAACACGTGGACATCCTTAATGAAGTTTTAAGGCTTCAAGTTCAGAAAATGTGTTTTTCTTTTCACTGTGAGAACGTAAAGCTATGGCACCTGGTCTTCCAGTGGACGTTGTTATGGCAGGTTCATTGTCAGTTTTATAAAAAAGCTGGATTAGTTTCTGCACAACAAGGAATGGTACAAGTTACTGGTATTGATACATAGTAGAGTTTGATCAGGGGAAATTTCCGTTGCCACTTGGAGTCCAGGAAGGAATTTTTTTCCACCCTTCATAAATTTTGGCGGTTTTTTTTTGCCTTCCTCTGATCAACAGTTTTAGGCAGGAAATAGGATATTGCTAGATGGGTTGGACTGGATGGACATAATGTCTTTATTCAACCTCACATACTATAACTATAATAGTTTCATGATAAGGTCGAATGTCTCATTTGAGTACATTACATTTACATTATCAAAACTTTAGAAAACTCATATAATAATTTTACCAATCGACTTAAAAAAACTACTTTCCTGATCGTAATTTTCGTCGATTTTATTATCTCATGATAAGATCGGAAAGTGTAAACTTTTTTGGGCCAATCAATGGAAATGTCGATTGTACATAAAATCGGCCCAATGTATGGCGCCTTAACAGACTTTGATTCAGACTGGTCTTTAAAACAGGAGAAATCATAGTTCCCCCCCTCCATTATTTTACCTAGATATTATTTGTATTACTGGCACATTAATTAATGTGTGCCCACATAAAGCATGCCTGTGTTAAAGGGAATTTGTGGTTTACATTATAATAAAAACGGCTAAAGCTGGGGTACCACCATTCAAACTTCAGCCCGGACCGACTACTTTCAGTGTATCGTTTGATCGGCTGAAATATTGGATGCCTTCCTGGCTGACCGTGACCGATTGCCTGACCATTACGGAATTCGATGTCTTAAAACCATGGCCGACGTGCAGTCCTCTATAGACCGCACGCTTGGTTCGGGGTCATCTGACTTTTTGCCTGCGAACCAACAGTCTTCGTCCTGGCCCAACCGACCATTAGTTCTGTTTGGGAAGAAATGTTCCCTGCTGGGGAAAGTGTCCCATCCTGCCCAGCCTGCCACGCTACGATGTTAGGCGAGACAAGCACTAGTTTTTTCCACCTGCCTCGCCCCCCTCCCAAATTGCTGGGCAAACAAGAATTACTAACAAGTGTACATAGTTATTCTCATTGTCCGCTCTAGCTAAAATGCTCCATTTCCTTAATAGGTGGGTGGATATTGACCATGTTTTTGGCCACTGATACACATGGACATATCTTTTATTCCGATCAATCCCCAAAATCAATCATTATAAACAGCAGCCAACGCATTTTCCTGACCAATTATTCTGGCTGGTCAATCCCAGCCAATGGTGTGTAGTTTAAAGGGATGTCCACCCCCTGGGAAAATTCCTCTCCCTCCCCCCTAGCTAGCTGCTCTGAGCATGCCAAAAAACCTCTGATCGGAGCTCAACGCGGAAACAATTTCCCTTCCCTCCCCTGCAATGCTGGCTCCGGGGTGGACAGTTTTTGGGGGTGGACATGACCTTTAAATATTCTATAACCAGTCGGACACATAAACATTTGTTACATCATGTTATTATTTTATAGAGAATCTTTTTGTGTGTGTCCCAGGCATATCAACAGAATACATTAGTTAGATTCCCCACACTCTAGAGAAAGAATCAAATGGTGTCACATGATATATCAGTGATGTTTAACTTGGCACTCCATATGGTTTGGAAACTACACCTCCCCGCTTTCCTTGGTGGACTAGCAAGCATTATGCTAGGAGTTTGGTAACCGGGCATGCTCGGAGTTGTAGTTCAAAAACGATCTGTTCAAGCTCGATATCCCTGATCTTAATATGGTCCCTTAGATTATTTTTGTTTCGAGGAGGCCTATATCCAAGACCTATATATTCCTGTGACTATAAGGTGCCCTGACTACAGGGGACCAAATCTGACTGGGTTATGGAATGACACATTTCGGCATGACAAAAAATAACCCCAAACAGAAGGGGTATACCCAAACGATGTGTATGCTAGTCGGATGTAGCATACACTGGAAGAAAAGGGAGGGGAAAAAAATCTGTTCTACAAAAATAAGGACAAAGATCCCAGTGCATGCTACAAGCTGGAACGAAGCACCTGCGGATAAACCTTTTGGCTTGTATGGCCTCAGGCAGAGCATGATGGGATTTGTCCTTTCTGGAACGTTGTTTATCACGCCCCTGGATCAGATCATGCACTGAGCCCTGTGCAAGCCGAGGGAATAGGTGGATCCATTATAAAATAAAAGGATTTTAGTTTTATTTCTCAATTTAACTATTTCTTGCACCATTGTACGGTTACCAGTAAAGGTAGCTGTAGCACCTGGTCGATAATTGGACACATACCGCCAGATCCAACAGTGTGGGGGGCAAATGCAACAGATCACGATGAAAAATAACTACCCCTATCATTACCTTGTCCGGCTAGTATTACTCCCTTTACTTTTAGTAGAAGGATTTGAAATGATTGCCTGTTCATGGGCCGCATGGACATTGTAATCTGTTGCCATTACTGCGATGGTTAAACGTGGATAAGGCTGATGTAATATAATGAAACGCTTCCTTACAAAAACTATTCTCAACAAAAGTCGATAAAAATGATCCAGACCTCTATTATTCAAATGACATTTCAACATTGCACAATAGGTAACTATCACGGAAATTCATAGCTGATCTACAAGTAATTGGCCATAGGAAGGACATATCCAAAATATCCTACCCAAGGGTTTTGACCTGTGGCAGTGGTTACACATTAAGACCAAACACAACCAGAGATCTGAAATGTATCACTTTGTTTTCCATTCATTCTTCAATGTACCAAGTAAACGCAGCGGTTTCCTTTATCACAAAACTACTGAAATTTTCTATTCCTATTGTTCCCTAAATCTATATTTACCTATCGTCTGTTTCCAAGTGTGTAACTAGAATCACTTGGCCCCCCCAGGAAACTATATGGGCACTCTTCCTTAGAGCAGTTTGTCTTGGCGGGCTTATCTGTGGTAGAAAATCCTTATGTCCCCCGGGGCTATTCCTGTGGGCATACTTATGAAGGTCTCACCATCTCAGGTCATGGTATTCTGTTTTGTATTCAATTAGAATCAACTGGACTTCTTAGTCCTTAGTTAGATCAACTGGACATAAAGTTTAGTTCTTAGTTCGTCACTGGACATAAAGGTAATTCTTAGTCGATCAACGGGCTAACGTTTAGTTTCTTAGTTGATCACTGGACATCAATTAGTTTCTTAGTTAGATCACCTGGACATAAGTTTAGCTTAGTGTAGATCAACTGGACATAAAGTTTGTTTCTTAGTTACGATCACTGGCTAATTTAGTTCTTATTTAGATCAACTGGCCCTAAAGTTTTAGTTCTTAGTTAGATCAACTGGCCTAAAGTTTAGTTCTTAGGTAAGATCAACTGGGCATAAAGTTTTAGTTCTTAGTTAGAATCAACTGGCTAAAGTTTATGTCTAGTTACGATCAAATGGGACTTACAGTTTTAGTTCTTAGTTATATCAATGGAATCAAGTTTAGTTTCTTAGTTGAGATCAACTGACATAAAGTTTAGTTCTTAGTTAATCCTGGCCTTACATTTTATTTCTTAGCATAGATCCACTGGACCATACGTTTAGTTCTATTTATATCAACTGTACATGAAGTTAGTTCTTAGTTAGATCAACTGCATAAAGTTTAGTTATTAGTTTAGATCAACGGCCTTACAGTTTTAGTTCTTAGTTAGATCAACTGGACTTAAAGTTTAATTCTTGTTAGATCAACTGGACTTAAAGTTTAGTCTAAGTTTAGATCAACTGTACATTAAAGTTTTATTCTTGTTTAGATCACTGGATTAAAGTTTATTCTAGTTAGATCAAATGGCCTTAAACTTTAGTCTTAGTTGATTAAAGGGTATTTCCACCGTAAACCTAATTTTAATATGCTTCTCCCCCCCTGCCCCCCAGCCCCAACCCATAAATTTTTTCAGAAAGCCCCCCCAACTCTTACTTACCTCCCCCTCTTTCCTCCTCCACACTGCCGGCCCTCTGCTTCGAGAAATTCAAGCAGAGGGGCGGGAAATTCCGTCATCGTGTCTGTGTATTGGCTGGACGGCAGCCAATCCACGGACCGCGGCTGCCGGTCTTCATGCACGGAGGAAAGAGAGAGGTAATAAGAGTTTGGGGAGCTTTTTGAAAAAAAAAAAAGGGGTTGGGGCTGTGGGACATGGGGAGCAGCATATTTAAGGGGGATTGTTGCTAGTGGGAGGATAGTAAGATGGGAGTGAGAGGGAGGATAGGGAGGGGAGGGAGGGGGAGAAGGGCTGCAGTACGCATGCCAAATATCTACCGGAGCAAATAGCAGCAGAGTCCTGACTATCCTCTGGTTGTTAGTTTTGGACTTTGGGGGGGGTCTACAGGAGAACCCTAATGGAGCTGGGATGTGAGGTAAATGGATTAAACTACGAAAACTACATGGGGGCCATTAGTTGGGATTATGTTTTGGGGGTGGACATGCCCTTTAAACTGGATCTTAAACTTTAATCTATTTCGATTAAAGGTTGTCCACCTTACACTATTTTTAATATGCTGCGCCCGCCATGTCCCCAGCCCAACCGCATAATTTTTTTCAGAAAGCCCCCCAAACTCTTACTCTTAGCCTCCCCTCGTTCCTCCGCCGCAACGCGGCCCTCTGCTTGCGAGAATGCAAGCAGAGGGGCGGGACCGCGAGTCGTGTCTGTGATTGGGCTGAGCTGGCAGCCAATCCTGACGCGGCTGCCGTCATTCATTGCAGCGGAGGAAAAAAAAAAAACACAACAAAAAAAAAAGAAAAAAAGGAGAGGTAAGTAAAGAGTTGGGAGCTTTTTGTAAAACAAAAAAAAAAGGGTTGGGGCTGGGTTACATGGGGGAGCAGCATATTAAGGGGATTTGTGCTAGGGGAGGGGATAGTATAAATGTGAGGGAGAGGGATTGACGAGGGAGGGGGAGGGAGGGGGAAGAAGGGCTGCAGTACGCATGGCAAATACTCCCGGAGGGCAGATAGGCAGGCAGAGTCCTGCTATCCTCCTGGTGGTTAGTTGGGACTTTGGGGGGTCTACAGATAACCCTATGGAGCTGGGATGTGAGGTAAAGGATAAACTACACTACATGGTGGGGCCAGTAGGTGGGGGATTATAGTTTTGGGGGTGGACAATGCCCTTTAACTGGACTTAAACTTGTAAGTTCTTAGTTAGATCACCTGTACTATAAACTTTAGTTCTTAGTTCGATCAACTGTACCTAGTTTAGTTTCTTAGTTGATCAACTGGACATAAAGTTTTGTTTCTTAGTAGATCAACTGGACATAAAGTTTAGTTCTTAGTTAGATCACTGGACATAAAGTTTTATTTCTTAGTTAGATAACTGGACATAAAGTTTAGTTCTTAGTTAGATCAACTGGACATAAAGTTTAGTTCTTAGTTAGATCAACTGGACATACAGTTTAGTTTCTTATTTAGATCAACTGGACATAAAGTTTTAGTTCTAGTTATAATCAACTGGACTTAAGTTTAGGTTCTAGTTAATCAACTGGACATAAAGTTTAGTTCTTAGTTAGATCAATGGACATAAAGTTTAGTTCCTTGTTAATCAATGGACATAAGTTTAGTTCTTAGTTAGTCACTGGAAAAAAAAAAAAGAAACCATAAGTTTAGTTCTTATTAGATCAACTGACTTAAAGTTTAGTTCTTAGTATAGATCACTGGACTAAAGTTTAGTTCTTAGTAGATCACTGGACATAAGTTTAGTTTCTTAGTTAGATCACTGGACATAACGTTTAGTTCTTAGTTAGATCACTGGACATAAAGTTTAGTTTCTTAGTTAGATCAACTGCAACATAAAGTTTAGTTCTTAGTTAGATCAACTGGACATAAAGTTTGTTCTTAGTTCGATCAACTGGACCTACAGTTTAGTTCTTAGTTAGATCAACTGGACAAAAATAAAGTTAGTTCTTAGTTAGATCAACTGGACATAAAGTTTAGTTTCTTAGTTGGTCAACTGACTAAAGTTTAGTTCTTAGTTAGATCAATGACATAAATTTAGTTCTTAGTTAGATCCACTGACATAAAGTTTTTAGTTCTTAGTTAGCATCACGGACTTAAGTTTAGTTCTAGTTAGATCAACTGGACTTAAGTTTAGTTCTTGAGTTGAGATCAACTGGACATAAAAGTTTTTAGTTGTTCTTAGTTTAGATCCACTGGATCTTAAAGTGTTAGTTCTTTAGTTAGATCCAACTGGACATAAAGTTTTAGTTCCTTAGTAGGATCACTGGACTACGTTTAGTTCTTCGGTAGATCAACTGTACATAATTTTGGTTCTTATGTAGATCAACTGGACTTCAAGTTTTATTTCTTAGTAAGATCAACTTGACATAAGTTTTATCTTAGTTAGATCACTGGACATAAGTTTATTTCTAGTTAGATCAACTGGACATCAAGTTTAGTTCTTAGTTCGATCAACTGGACATAAAGTTTAGTTCTTCATTTGATCCACTGGACTTAAAGTTTAGTTCTTAGTTAGATCAACGGGACTTAAAGTTTAGTTCTAGTTAGATCAACTGGACTTAACGTTTAGTTCTTAGTAGATCACTGGACATAAGTTTAGTTCTTAGTTAGATCAACTGGACTTACAGTTTATGTGTCTTAGTTAGATCAACGTGACATAAAAGTTTAGTTTCTTATGTTAATCTAACTGGACTTAAGTTTAGTTCTTAGTTAAATCAACTGGACTTAAAGTTTTGTTTCTTAGTTAGATCAACTGGAACTAAAGTTTAGTTCTTGTTAGATAAACTGACTTAAGTTTAGTTCTTAGTTTAGATCAACTGGACATAAAGTTTAGTTCTTAGTTAGATCAACTGGACTTAAATTTAGTTTCTTAAGTAGATCAACGACTTAAAGTTAGTCATTAGTTAGATCAACTGGACTTAAGTTTAGTTCTTAGTTAGATCCACTGGAACATAAGTTTTAGTTTCGTAGTTAGATCAACTGGACTTAAAGTTTAGTTCTTAGTTAGATCAACTGGCTTACAAGTTTTAGTTCTTTAGTTAGATCAACTGGACTTAAAGTTTAGTTTCTAGTTAGATCAACTGGCTAAAGTTTAGTTCTTAGATTAGATCAACTGGACTTAAAGTTTATTTAGTTCTTATTTAGATCAACTGGACATAAGTTTTAGTTCTTCGTTAATGCCACTGACTTAATTTAGTTCTTAAGTTTAGATCAACTGGACTAAGTTTATTCTTATTTGATCAACTGGACTTAAAGTAGTTCTTATTTAGATCAATGGACATAAAGGTTTATTCTTATTTAGATCAACGGGGACTGAAAGTTTAGTTCTTAGTTAGATCAACTGGAATAAAGTTTATGTTCTTAGTTAGATCAACTGTACAATAAAGTTAGTTCTTAGTTAGATCAACTGGACTAAAGTTTATTTCTTTTGATCAACTGGACTTAAAGTTTAGTTCTTAGTTAGATCACCTGGACTTACAGTTTAGTTCCTTATTAGATCAACAGGGGGGGGGGGGGGGGGGGGGGGGGGGCGGGGGGGGGGGGGGGGGGGGGGGGGGGGGGGGGGGGGGGGGGGGGGGGGACATAAAGTTTAGTTCTTAGTTTAGATCAACTGGACATAAAGTTTAGTTCTTAGTTAGATCAATGGACATAAAGTTTAGTTCGGTTCAAGATTAGTCCCGTTGATCTAACTGAATGCAACCGATATTTTCTGTGGTATTGCATCTCCGTAGGCTTCTAATTGGGTGGAAATTACATGACAAGCTGCATTAAGCAATATGGCCTAATATAATTCAATTATAGTTTTCACCAGCGGTGGTTTGAGTCAAATCCCGAATATACGTTTGGATACTATGCACAGAACTAGTGGAAGTCAGAAGGAGATGACAGTAATACAGGGGCCCTGATCCATAAATATTAAAGGACAACTAAGGCTAATATATAAAGATCCTAAATGGATTTAATAAAATCCTCTAAAACCACAGTGTAAGGTGAAATCATCTGTATCACTGCTGGTTTGTGCTGTTCCTATTTCTGAGGCCCTTCCCAGATAGGAGCATTGGTGCTCGTCATTGAATCAGTGAGAGGTCATGGACAAGTCATCCAGTTACTCAATAGCTCTGGACACCGGACTTTTGAAATTGCAGAATTACACATACGTCTCCACAATGCTGATCCAATATTAGATTGGAATAGTTATCAATCGGCAAATAAAGAACCCAGGCAGGTTTATGGTTACCTTTAAAGGTACAGTCCTGCAGCCTATCTATGGGCCATATAAAACACCCTCCATGTTGAGGCCTTTCATAGATGTGTCCCCTTTTCTCATTGACTCCTCTTTTGGAAACCCTATAGGCTAGGCACACGGGCAGATTTTTTCAATCACCGCTATTGACTGGTCGGCTGGGCCAAAACAGCCTCAGTCATGGCAAAGTCGCCATGGCAGACAGATTTGTAAGTCTTACATAGTCTTAAGCTGGTTACACATTTACCGACAAGGGCCAATCCGTCTGCCCTTTTTCCAGTAATGTGTGTACTTGATAAATGAACATTCAACGCTTAGCGCTCAGATTTACAGGGCGGAATATTTCCCTACATATCTTACAGATTAATTCTACAGGAGGTAAGACAGGAATTCCTTTCGTACTTTAGTTTTTAATTCAAAGGTATGTAATAACTAAAATGACTTTGCTCGTCTATCTATAATTAAATACATTTAAGTAGCACTGGGTGTGTGTGTGTACTGCATTCCTTTCAATACAGAACTTGTTTTGTTCAGGTTCAGTATCCACCCTCCCCTCTTGGAACCGCTCCTTACTTTCCTCAGACCCTGACTTTTTTAAACTAACATGCTCCCAGACTATCATCTAGTACGTAGAGATGGAATTCCCAACTGTCAACCATCCAATTACATTTCCCCCTTAGGCTGGTACACCCAGCATATTTTTCGGCGTCCATAGTGTCCGTGATCGGTCCAAAATAGCTGATGGTTTGTGGCGGCCGTCTGTGCTAAGCTCATCATCAAATGAACGGGCGCCTGGGTCCTGTTGGTACATCATTGCCAATCAGGCGTTCCCTGTGGGATGCATGCTCAGTTGCGTGCATTGTTGCCCGCAGGAACTATTGCTGCAGTCATTGTCCCGTCCGAGCGCTACTCGCAGAGAACGCTCGTTCGGGACAATTATAGCCCCGTGTCTGCCGATCCTTACAGTAACAGCAAAATCCAGTACTTTGCACATAGCAGATGAAAAGGTAAGTTATTGACAGCTGAGGCACCTTATATTCAGATTAGATTTTTTTTGAATTGAGGAATTCTTTCTATATAAATTCCAATAATAATAATAATAAATTCTTTCCCTGCCCGAAACACTTGTTAACCTTATTGGTACCAATATTTTTTTCATACTTCACACAGTAAGCTGCACTTTCTGGCTCGGCTATTTATTAAGCAAAAAGGTGGTTAGGGATGCTTGGTTCCTATCTCCCATAGATTATAGGTTATGGGATGAGTTTATTTTTCGGGATTAGTGTTCTTTAAGGCCTGATTCAATTGGAATATTATAGGATCTGGAGCATAACGCCTATTGAGCCTTCCATCACGTTGGGCTCCATTCACACTAGAAACTGCCATAAAAGCCAGATGCGTTTGTCAGTGGTCGTCCATTTTTTGCATACATTTGTGTCCATTTTTTCACATGTGGTTTTCCATGATTTAATATAGAAAACACATGCAAAAATGGACAGGAATGCTGCCTGCAGTGCGTTTTTAAAACGGCCCGCAACGCAACGTACACAATCGGAAGACAATAGTGTGAACAGGACTATTTAATTCCTGTGTCCCCTGTGTTTGTGTTGTTTTTCCGTCTACAACTTTTGTTATCTCTGTAAGGAAACAAATCATCTCACCTGTACTAATTTGTTCCTACTGACACGTCAGTTGCAATGATAATCTTCCCTTTTAGATCCCCTCATGCTAATGTCTAAAGCTGGGTAGACACCCAACAATCTTAGGGACAAGTCACGTGCTTTCCGATCGTGTCTGGGATTATGCAAAGCGTGCGTGTCAATGTGGGTGGCCGTGCGATGGCGATTTTTTTTGCTAATCACATGTGGCTCCAATTGCGTACTTGCGAATCACAGTCCTGGTGTTCTCCCTATGTAAAGTATATGGAGAACTTTTGGGACTGCAAATTTCGTCAGCTGTGACCGACTCTACCTATACCATAGTTACAGGGGGGCAGAGGGAAATTTTACTTTAGTCCCTGAGCGATCCCGAGGCCGCAGGAAGGTTCTGATGGAGATCTTTCCTTTATTCACTAGTCATATCCTGAGGGAAAGAGCAAAGAAGTGGGAAAATGCTAAAAACAATGCAACCAATCAGATTGGTTTCTACTACATTAAACCAGTAAAGAGCTAACATTTGATTGGTTGCTGCAAATGAACATCACAGACAAATTTTTCCGCACTTATTTTCATCAGCCCCATGCGTCTGCAGCCGACCTGAGCTTATCAAAAAAAAAACATTGACCTTAACGCACAATGATGGCAAAAAACAAAGGAAACATTAATGGCAGGCCACACTACGTGTTTTTTTTCGCGCGTTTTTCAACACGCGTTTACGCGCTCGCTAGTGTGCCCCGCGATTTTCGCTAAAATGGAAATCGCGGAACGCGAAATTTCCAGCGATTTCCAAGATGCGCATGCGATTGCGCATTGGGGGTTCCGTTCCCAGGGGGCGTTTTGGGTACGCATACGTTCACCATTTTGGGTGCATTAGGCGGCAGCGTTTCCATACGCGAATGTGAAAACACATGCGGCAAACGCGAACGCACAAGAAAAACGTACAAATCGCGTGCGATAACGTCGCGATTCCGTGAGTTGCAGTGTGGGCCTCAGATAACACAGATTTAAAAAGCAGTAACATAGAGGAGACGTATGTTTCGACCCAGGGTTATTCTTATTTGGGTAGAGTGAGATAACCGTCTCCTTCCACTATGGTGAATTCTGTCGCTTATCTTGAATTATGAACCTTATTTCACAGACCAAATTC
The DNA here is from genome assembly GCA_019447015.1 of Hymenochirus boettgeri. Taxonomy (NCBI): domain Eukaryota; kingdom Metazoa; phylum Chordata; class Amphibia; order Anura; family Pipidae; genus Hymenochirus; species Hymenochirus boettgeri. The sequence goes on along the minus strand of CM033475.1, from coordinate 29,159,279 downwards.
TAGGAAGACAGCTACGGACGGCCATAACAATGGTACTTTGATCCTGTCTAACGTCACTGACTGGAAACATCTGTCATATACACTAGATGGACGAACCAATCGTTTTTTCCATGCTAATCTCGAGTTTTTTGAAAATTGTAAAAAAACTTGGTCAAATCGGCTAATTTTTAAACCGGCCACATAATATGGCGGTATAGTCCACCCCATCAATACTTGAACTGGCGAGTACAATAGACAATGAGGAGTCTTAACAGGGATGGAATCAGTCAACCTCCCCATACACGACATCAACATTTGATCGAATCCTCAATTGATCGAACACTCAATATCAATAGCTGTTTTATCTGATCGACCCTAGACAAATCGACATGTTATCAAAAAAGCTAATATTGAGCCTTGAGGAAATTTTCTCCAAACCCAATTTCAAGGTCCCCCATCTCCCCAGCTGCAGAAGACAGAAGCACAAGGTGTGGGAACTTCGATCGGTTCTCTGATTGGATAACAAGTCGTTTTGGCCGGTCAGAAACCATGTATGGGAATTTAGATGCAGTGGGGTTTCCATTGTATTGATTGGAACATTGAGAACAGATCTTTAATATGATGGGAAAGCAATGATCATTTCACCCTGATAACATCTGGTACATTCATGTTAATGGGCGCAAAGTGTCCATTTTTTTTTTTTTGTTTCTGTCCACTGTCATATCACTATTCTGTAAAATTATATTTAGGGAACGCAAAAGTTGTCAGCATGACTTTCATTGTAATATGTAAGGACCTGTGTCAGTGTGACGTCATTGTGATATAAAGTGTCATGTGTGACTGTCATTAGGAGATAGAGTGGCCAGTGGGCTCGGGACTTGTATTGTATATAAAGTGGCCAGTGTCATGTGACTGTCATTGTATTAAAGTGGTCAGTGCTTATGTGACTGTCATGGTGAATAAAGTGGGCCATGGTAATTGTGCACTGCTATTGTTATATAAAGTGGGTCAGTGTGACTGTTATTGTTATATAAAGTGGCCGTGGTAGTGGGACTGTCATTGTAATTATAAAGTGGCAGTGGTGACCGTCATTGTAATATAAAGTGGCCATTGGTCTGTGTGACTGTCATTGTAAGTATAAAGTGGTCGTGTGCCGCATTGTAAATAAAGTGGCCAGGGTCTGTGTGACTGTCATTGTGATATAAAGTGATCATGTGTCAGTCATTGTGAATAATTGGCCAGAGTTCCGTTTGACTGTTATTGTGATATAAGTAACATGGTCAGTGGTGACTGTCATTGGTTGATATAAAGTGGTCAGTGTGCACTGTTCATTGTGATATAAATGGCCAATGTGACTGTCATTGTGATATAAAGTGTCATGGTCGTGTGCCTGTCATTGTGATATAAAAGTGGCCATGGTCAGTGTGACTGTCATTGTGATATAAAGTGGCAGTGGTCAGTGTGACTGTCCACTGTACTTAAAGTGGTCAGTGTACTGTCTTGTATGTAAAATGTCAGATTGTCAATTGACTGTCATTGTGATATAAGTGTCCAGTGGTCCGTGTGACTGTCATTGTGATTAAAAGTGTTCAGTGGTCGTGTGACTGTCCACTGTGATATACAGTGGCCAATGTGAACTGTCATTGTATATAGAAGTGGCCAGTGGTCGTATGACTGGCTTTGTAATATACATGACCAGTGGTCAGATGACGTTCATTTTGTAATCTAAAGTGTCCAGTGTCCTTGTGACTGTCATTGTGATCTAAGTGGGCCAGTGTGACTGTCATTGTAATATGAAGTGGCCAGTGGTCATGGGTGACTGTCATTGTGTTAAAGTGGTCAGTGTGACTGTCATTATGATATAAAGTGGCCAGTGGTCAGTGTGACTGTATTGTAATATAAAATGGCCAGTTTCAATGTGACGTCATTGTACTGTAAAGTGTTCAGTGCTTAGTTCACTGTCATTGTGATATAAAGTTGCCAGTGGTAATTTTGACTGCTATTGCGTTCTGTAAGGGTCAGTGTGACTGTTATTGTGAAGTGGCCATGGTCGTGTGACTGTCATTGTGATATAAATGATCAGTGTGTCAGTCCCATTGATGGATATAGTGGCCATAGGTCAGTGTACGGTTATTGTGATATAAGTAACAACCTATGGTCATTGTGAGCTGATCATTGTGATATAAAGTGGTCAGTGTACCGCATTGTACTATAAAGTGGCCAGTGGTCTGTGTGACTGTCATTGTGAATAAAGTGATCAGTGTGTCAGTCATTGTGAATTAAAGTGGCCAGAGGTCCGTGTGACTGTTATTGTGATATAAAGTAACCAGTGGTCAGTGTGACTGTCATTGTGATATAAAGTGGTCAGTGTGACTGTCATTGTGATATAAAGTGGCCAATGTGACTGTCATTGTGATATAAATGGTCAGTGGTCAGTGTGACTGTCATTGTGATATAAAGTGGCCAGTGGTCAGTGTGACTGTCATTGTGATATAAAGTGGTCAGTGGTCAGTGTGACTGTCACTGTGATATAAAGTGGTCAGTGTGACTGTCATTGTAATGTAAAATGGTCAGTGGTCAATGTGACTGTCATTGTGATATAAAGTGGCCAGTGGTCAGTGTGACTGTCATTGTGATATAAAGTGGTCAGTGGTCAGTGTGACTGTCATGTTATAAAGTGGCCAATGTGACTGTCATTGTAATATAAAGTGGCCAGTGGTCAGTATGACTGTCTTTGTAATATAAAGTGACAGTGGGTCAAG
>CM033475.1:29136955-29154226 GCA_019447015.1 Hymenochirus boettgeri | reverse complement strand
GTGACTGTCATTGTGACATAAAGTGGTCAGTGTGACTGTCATTGTGATGTAAAGTGGTCAGTATGACTGTCGTTGTGATATAAAGTGGCCAGTGGTCAGTATGACTAGCATGGTGATATGGTTGGGGCAAGTTCGTTGGGGGGGGATTTAGTTTGGGGGTGGACAGTGCCCTCTTAACTGGACTTAAAACTTAGTTCTTAGTTAGATCAAGGACTTTAAACTTTAGTTCTTAGTTAGTCAAACTGGACCCTAAAGTTTAGTTCTTAGTTAGATGCAACTGGACATAAAGTTGTTAGTTCTTAGTTAGATCAACTGGACATAAAGTTAGTTTTAGTTAGATCAATGGACATAAAGTTTAGTTCTCATAGTAGATCACACTGGACATAAGTTTAGTTGGCTTAGTTAGATTCAACTGGACATAAAGTTAGTTTCTTAGTTAGTCAACTGGACATACAGTTTGAGTTTTAGTTAGATCACTGGGACATAAAGTAGTTCTTAGTGTAATCAAAACTGGACTTAAAGTTAGTAGCTTCCTTAGGTTAGATAATGGACATAACTTAGGTTAATCACTGGTCTTAAGTTATAGTCTAGAGATCCAATGGACAAAAGTTAGTTCTTTCATAGTGTAGATCACGGACCATAAAGTTTTAGTCTTAGTTAGAGCAACTGGAATAAAGTTTTAGTTCTTTATAACTGAGTTAAGTTAGTTCTAGTTAACAACTGGAACTAAAGTTTAGTTCTTGAGTTAGATACAACTGGACTAAGTTTAGTTCTTAGATATAGCTACAAATGGACATAAAGTTAGTCTTAGTAGATCATGATATGTATTCAAACTGGACATAAGTTTAGTTCTTAGGTTAGATCCAACGGACATACAGTTTAGTTCTTAGTTAGATCAATTGGACATAAAGTTTAGTTCTTAGTTAGATTCAAATGGCGACATAAAAGTTTAGTTCTTAGTGTAGACAACTGGAATAAAAGTTTAGTCTATTAGTAGTCAAATGGACATAAAGTTAGTTCTTAGTTAGATCAACTGGACATAAAGTTGAGTTCTTAGTTAGATCAACTGGACTTAAAGTTTAGTTTCTAGTTAGATCAAACTGGACTTAAAGTTTACGTTCTTAGTTAGATCAACTGGACATAACGTTTTTAGTCTTTAGTTAGATCAACTGGACTTTAACGTTAGTATTAGTAGAGCACTGGACTTAAAGTTAGTTCTTAGTAGATCAACTGGACCTAAACAGTTTAGTTCTTAGTTAGACTCAACTGGACAATAAAGTTAGTTCTTAGTTAGATCAACTGGACTTAAAGTTAGGTTCTATTAAAGATCAACTGGACATAGTAGTAGTTAGATCACTGCATAAGTTGTTAGTAATCAACTGGGACAAAGTTTAGTTCTTTAGTTAGATCCAACACTTTGGACATAAGCTTTTAGTTAGTTAGATCAACTGGACATAAAGTTTAGTTCTTGTTAATCAATGGACATAAAGTTTAGTTTTAGTAGATCAACTGGACAAAAGTTAGTCTTAGTTAGATCAACTGGACTAAGTTTAGTTCTAGTTAGATCAATTGGCTAAAGTAGTCTTAGTTAGATCAACTGGACTAAAGTTTAGTTCTTAGTTAGATCAACATGGACATAAAGTTAGTTCTTAGTTAGTCAACGGCAAGATTTAGTGATCAACTGGAACTAAAGTTAGTTCTTAGTTAAAATCAAACTTGGCGACTAAAGTTTAGTTCTTAGTGAATAACTGACTTTAAAGTTTAGTCTAGTGTAAGACATAATTTCTAGTTGCACTGAACTTAAAGTTAGTTCTTTAGTTAGATCAACATGGACATTAAAGTTTAGTTCTGTTAGATCAAACTGGACTTAAAAGTTATGTAATTAGATCAAAGGCTTAAAAGTTAGTTCTAGTAGATCCACTGGACTTAAAGTTAGTTCTTAGTTAGATCACCGGACATAAAGTTCAGTCTTAGTTAGATCCAAATGGACTTAAGTTTAGTTCTTAGTTAGATCAACTCGACTAAAGTTTGTGTTAGTTAGATCAAGGTGGACTTAAAGTTTATGTTCTTAGTTAGATCAACTGGACATAAGTTTAGTATTGAGTAGATCAACTGGATTAACAGTTTAGTTCATTAGTGATCAACTGACCATAACAGTTTAGTTCTTAGTGTAGATTCAACTGGACTTAACAGTTAGTTCTTACGTTCAGATCAACTGGACATAAAGTTTAGTTCTTAGTTAGATCAATGGACTTAAGTTAGTTTTGTTAGATCAACTGGACAAAAGTGTAGTTCTTAGTTAGTCAACTGGACTTAAAGTTTAGTCTAGTTAGATCAACTGGACCATAAAGTTTAGTTCTTAGTTAGATCAACTGGAATTAAAGTTTAGTTCTTAGTTAGATAACTGGACCTAAAGTTTACGTATTGTTAGATCAAACTGGAATTAAAGTTAGTAGTCTGTTAGTAGATCAACGGACTTTACAGTTAGGTCTTAGTTAGATCAACGGACATAAAGTTTAGTTCTTAGTAGATCAACTGGGACATAAAGTTAGTTTTCGTTAGCTCAACTGGACATAAAGTTTAGTTAGGTTCAGAAGTCCAGTTGATCTAACTGAAAGCAACAGATATTCTGTGGGTTAGTGAGCATTCGGTAGGCTTCTAAATGTGGTTGGAAATTATGACAAGCTGCATTAAGAAATATGGAGCCTTAATATATTCAATAGTAGTTTCACCAGCGGTGGTTGAGTCAAATCCCGGAAAATTACTGTTTGGATACTATGCACAGAACTAGTGGAAGTCAGAGGAGATTGACAGTAATAAAGGGGCCTGATCCAGTTAATATTAAAGGACAACTAAGGCTAATATATAAATGATCCTAAATGGATGTAATAAAGCCTCTAAACCAACACGTGTAGAGGTGAACTCATCGGTAATTTGCTGGTTTGTGCTGTTTCCTATTTCTGAGGCCCCCTTCCAGATAGGAGCAATTGTTGCTCGTCATTGATCATGAGAGGTCATGGACAGTCATCCAGTTATCAATAGCTCTGGCACGGGACTTGAAAATTTGCAGAATTAAAGATTTACGTTCTCCACCATGCTGTCATATATTAGATGTGAGACATAGTTATCAATCGGCAAATAAAGAACCCAGGCAGGTTATGTTACCTTTAAGGTAAAGTCTGCAGCCATCTACGGGGACCATATAAAACCACACCTCCATGTGAGAGCCTATTCATATAAGTGGTCTTTCCTCTGACTCCTCTTTGAAACCTATAGGCCGGCAACCGGGCGATTTTCAATCACCGCTATTGACTGGGCGGCTGGGCCAAAAGCTCCGTCATGGCCAAAAGTCGCCATGGCAGACAGTAGTTTAGTCTTACATAGTCTAAGCTGGGACACATATTACCGACTAAGGGCCAATCCCGTCTGCCCTTTTTCAGTAATGTGGGTACTGAGAAATGACCATTCACGCTTAGCGCTCAGATGTTACAGGCGGAATATTTCCCTACATAATCTTACAGTAATTCTACAGGAGGTAAGAGCATGAATTCCTTTCGCTACTTTAGTTTTAATTATAAAGGGTATGTATACTAAAATGACTTGTCCTCATCTTAATCTATAATTAAATACATTTAAGTAGCAACTGAGGTGTGTGTGTGTGACTGCATGCATTCAATAAGAACTTGTTTGTTACGGTTCAGTATCCACCCTCCCTCTCTAACCGATCTCTACTTTCCTCAGACCTGACTTTTTTTAAACTAAGCATGCTCACAATGACATCATTAGTACTTAGAGATGGGAATTTCCCAACTGTCAACCATCCAATACAGTTACACCCTTAGGCTGGGGTACACACCAGCCGATATTTTCGCCGTCCGATAGTGCCGTGGATCGGTCATAAATATCAGATGGTGTGGGGCGGCGGCTGTGACTAAGCTCAGTCTCAAATGAACGGGCGCGCTGGGTCTGTTGGTAAATCTCTGGCCAATCATGGGTTCCTGTGGGAAGGCCATGCTCAGTTGCGTGCATTGTTGCCCGCAGGAACTATTGCTGCAGTCATTTGTCCCGGCCGAGCGCTCACTCGCAGAGAACGCTCGGTCGGGACAATTAATAGCCCGTGTCTGCCGATCATTACAGTAACAGCAAAATCCAGGATTGCACATTAAGATTGAATAAGGTAGTTTATTGACAGCTGAGGCACCTTATATCAGATTAGATTTTTTTTTGAATTGAGGAATTCATTTCTATATAAATTCACAATAATAATAATAATAATTCATTTCCCTGCCCGGAAACCAACTTGTACCTTATTGGTAACAATATTTTTTCATACTTTAACACAGTAAGCTGCAAATTTCTGACAGCTATATTTATTAAGCAAACAGGTGGTAGGGATGCTTGTTCCTATCTCCCATAGAATTATAGGTTATGGGATGAGTTATTTTTGGGATTAGTTGTTCTTTAAGGCGAGTCACATGGATATTATAGGATCTGGGAGCCTAAACCTATTGAGGCCTATCCAATCACGTTAGGGCTCATTCACACTAGAAACTGCCAGAAAAGCACAGCAGCGCGTTTGTCAGTGTCTGTCATTTTTGCATACATTGTGTCATTTTTCACAATGTGTTTTCCAAGATTTATATAGAAAACACAGCAAAAATGGACAGGAATGCTGCTGCAGTGCGGTTTTAAAAACGGACCGCACGCAAACGGACACAATCGGAAGACAATAGTTGTAACAGTACTATTGAATTCTCTGTGTCCCTGGTTTGTGTTTTTTTTTCCTGTCACAACTTTTGTTATCGCTGTAAAGGAAACAAATCATCTCACCTGGACGAATTTGTCCTACTGACCAACGTCAAGTGCAATGAACAATCTTCCCTTGTAGATCCACTTCATGCTAATTCTAAAGCTGGGTTAGACCACTCCAACAATCGTTAGGGACAAGGCCAAGTGCTTCCGATCGTGGTCTGGGATATGCAAAGCAGTGGTGTCAAGTGGGTGGCGTGCGATGGCGATTTTTTTTTTGGAATGCACATGTGCTCCAATTGCGTAATTGCGAATACAGTCCTGGGTGTTCTCCCTATGTAAAGTATAGGGAGAAAGTTTTGGGACTGCAAATTTTCTTCAGCTGTGACCGACTACCTATACCTAGTACAGGGGGCAGAGGGAAATTTTACTTTGCATGAGCGATCCCGAGGGCCGACAGTGAACGTTTTCTGATGGAGATCTTCCTTTATTCACTATGTCAGATTAACTGAGGGAAAAGCAAAGCAATGGGGAAAATGCTAAAAACAATGCAACCATCAGATTGTGTCTACTACAGTAACAGTAAAGAGCTAACTTTGATTGGTTGCTGCAAATAACATCACAGACAAATTTTTGCACTTATTTTCATCAGCCCCAATGCCGTCTGCAGCCGACCTGAGCTTTCAAAAGCATTGACTTAACGCACAATGATGCAAAAAAACAAAGGAAAACATTAAGGGCTAGGCCACACTAGCGTGTTTTCCGCGGTTTCACACGCGTTACGCGTCGCGATTGTGCCCCGCGATTTTCGCTAAATGGAAATCGCGGGAACGCGAAATTTCAGCGATTTCCGAGCGATAGCGATTGGGCATCCGTTCGCGTTTTGGTAACGCATACGTTCACCATTTTTGGTGCATTAGCGCAGCGTTTCCATAACGCGAAATGGTTGTGAAAACACATGCGCAAAACGCGAACGCACAAGAAAGAAAAACGTACCACAATCGCGTGCGATAACGCTCGCGAGTCCTGGAGTGCAAGTGGGCCTCAGCATAACACAGATTTTAAAAGAGAGGAACAGGAGAGGGAGACGTATGTTCGATCCCAGGGTTAATTCTATGGTAGAGTGGAGATTAACGCCTTTCACTATGGTGAATTCTGCGCTTATCTTTGAATTATGACCTATTCAAGGACAAATTCTAGGAAAGACGCTAAGGACGGCCATAACAAGGTACTTTGATCCGTCTAAGTCACTGAAGGAAACATCTGTTTCATATACACTAGATGGAAGAACCAATCGTTTTTCATGCTAAGCTCGAGTTTTGAAAATTGTAAAAAAAATTGGTCAAATCGGCTAATTTTTAAACCGGCCACAGTAATATGGAGGGATAGTACCCCATAATGAACTGGGCGATGGTACATAGACAAACTGAAGGAGTCTCATTAACAGGATGGTAATCAGTCACCTCCCAATACACGACACAACAGTTTGATCGAATCCTCAAATTTGATCGAATCACTCAAAATATCAATAATCTGTTTATCTGATCGACCACTAGACAAAAATCGGACATGTTATCAAAAAAAGCTAATATTGAGCCTGAGGAAAATTTTCTGCCAAACCCAATGGCAAGTCCCCCATCTCCCCAAGCTGCAGAAGATCAGAGGCACAAGGTGGGGAACTTCGATCGGTTCTTCTGATTGGAAAAATGTTTTTGGCCGGTCAGAAAACCATGTTTTGGGAACTTTAGAGCAGTGGGTTTCCATTGTATTGAGTGGAACATTGAGACAGATCTTTATATGATGGGGAAAAGCAGAGATCAGTTCAACCTGATAACAATATGTACATTCATGTTAATGGCGCAAAGTGTCACTGTCACGTCAATATCACTATTACTGTAAAATTATAATAGGGAACGCAAAAGTGGTCAGCATGACTGTCATTGTAATATGAAGTGGGCCTGTGGTCAGTGTGACTGTCATTGTGATATAAAGTGGTCAGTGTGACTGTCATATGATATAAAGTGGCCAGTGGTCAGTGTGGACTGTATTGTAATAAAAGTGGCCAGTTGTCAATGTGACTGTCATTGTAATGTAAAGGTCAGTGTCTTAGTGTGACTGTCATTGTGATTAAAGTGGCCAGTGGTAATTGTGACTGAAGGTTAGATAAAGTGGTCAGTGGACGTTATTGTGATATAAAGTGGCCAGTGGTCAGTGTGACTGTCATGTAATATAAGTGGTCAGTGTGACCGTCATTGTAATTAAAGTGGCCAGTGGTCTGTGGTGACTGGTCATTGTAATATAAAGTGGTCAGTGTGACCGTCATTGTGAATATAAGGGCAGTGTCTGTGTGACTGTATTGTGATATAAAGTGATCAGTGTTTCAGTCATTGTGATAAGTGGCCAGAGGGTCGTGTTGACTGTTTTGTGATATAAAGTAACCAGTGGTCAGTGTGACGTCTATTGTGATATAAGTGGTCAGTGTGACTGTCAGTGTATATAAGTGGCCAATGTGAGGTCTTGGATATAAAGTGGTCAGTGGTCAGTGTGACTGTCATTGTGATATAAAGTGGCCAGTGGTCAGTGGACTGTCATTGTGATATAAAGTGGTCAGTGGTCAGTGTGACTGCATGTGATATAAAGTGGTCATGTGACTGTCATTGTAATGGTAAAAATGGTCAGTGGTCATGTGACTGTCATTGTGATATAAAGTGGCCAGTGGTCAGTGGACTGTCATTGTGATATAAGTGGTCAGTGTCAGTGGACTGTCACTGTGATATAAAGTGGCCAGTTGTGACTGGTCATTGTAATATAAAGTGGCCGAGTGGGTCAGTATGACTGTTTTGTAATATAAAGTGACCCAGTGGTCAGTATGACTTGCATTGTAAATATAAAGTGGCCAGTGGTCGTGTGACTGTCATTGGATATAAAGTGGCCAGTGTGGGGACTGTCCTTGTATATGAATGAGGGCCGTGGTCAGTGTGACTGTCATTGTGATATAACGTGGTCAGTGTGACTGTCATTTATGATCTAAAGTGGCCAGTGGTCAGTGTGATGTAATGTAATAAAAATGGCCAGTTGTCAATGTGACTGTATTCATTGTAATGTTAAAGTGGTCAGTGCTTAGTGTACTGTCATTGTGATATAAAGTGGCCAGTGTAATTGTGACTGCTATTGTTATATAAGTGGTCAGTGTGACTGTTATTGTGAAGATGCGCAGTGGTCAGTGTGACTGTCATTGTGATAAAAGTGATCAGTGGTCACGTCATGTGATATAAAGTGGCCAGAGGTCAGTGTGCTGTTATGTGTAGATAAAGTAACCAGTGGTCATGTGTGGACTGTTCTGTGATATAAAGTGGTCAGTGTGACCGTCATTGTAATATAAAGTGGCCAGTGGTCTGTGTGACTGTCATTGTGATATAAAGTGATCAGTGTGTCAGTCATTGTGATATAAAGTGGCCAGAGGTCCGTGTGACTGTTATTGTGATATAAAGTAACCAGTGGTCAGTGTGACTGTCATTGTGATATAAAGTGGTCAGTGTGACTGTCATTGTGATATAAGTGGCCAATGTGACTGTCATTGTGATATAAAGGTCAGTGGTCAGTGTGACTGTCATTGTGATATAAATGGCACAGTGGTCAGTGTGACTGTCATTGTGATATAAAGTGGTCAGTGGTCATGTGACTGTCACTGTGTTAAGTGGGTCAGTGTGACTGTCATTGTATGTAAAATGGTCAGTGGTCAATGTGACTGTCATTGTGATATAAGTGGCAGTGGTCAGTGTGACTGTCATGTGATATAAGTGGTCAGTGGTCAGTGTGACTGTCACTGTGATATAAAGTGGCCAATGTGACTGTATTGTAATATAAAGTGGCCAGTGGTCAGTATGACTGTCTTTGTAATATAAAGTGACCAGTGGTCAGTATGACTTTCATTGTAATATAAAGTGGCCAGTGGTCAGTGTGACTGTCATTGTGATATAAAGTGGCCAGTGTGACTGTATTGTAATAGAAGTGGCCATGGTCAGTTGTGACTGTCATTGTGATATAAGTGGTCAGTGTGACTGTCATTATGATATAAGTGGCCAGTGGTCAGTGTGAATGAATTGTAATATAAAATGCCAGTTGTCAATGTGACTGTCATTGTAATGTAAAGTGGTCAGTGCGTAGTGTTCACTTTCATTGTTGATAAAAGTGGACCAGTGGTAATTGTGACTGCTTATGTAGATAAGTGGTCATGGTTGTGACTGTATTGTGAAGTGGCCAGTGGTCAGGACTGTCATTGTGATATAAAGTGATCGTGTGTGTCATTGTGATATAAAGTGGCCAGAGGTCAGGGTGATGTATTGTGATATAAAGTACAAGTGTCATGTGTGACTGTCATTGTGATATAAAGTGGTCAGTGTGACGGATGTAATATAAAGTGGCCAGTGGTCTGTGTGACTGTCATTGTGATATAAAAGTGATCAGTGTGTCAGTCATTGTGATATAAAGTACAGTGGTCAGTGTGACTGTCATTGTGATATAAAGTGGTCAGTGGAATTCATTGTGATATAAAGTGGTCAGTGGACTGTCATTGTGAATAAGTGGCGTGTGACTGTCATTGTGATATAAGTGGTCAGTGGTCAGTGTGACTGTCATTGTGATATAAAGTGGCCAGTGGTCAGTTGGACTGTCATTGAATGTAAAGTGGTAGTGGTCGTGTGATGTCACTTGATATAAAAGTGGGTCAGTGTGACTGTCATTGTAATGTAAATGGTCAGTGGTCAATGGACGTCATTGTGATATAAAGTGGCCAGGTGTGACTTTCACTGTCATATAAAGTGGCCAGTGGTCAGTGACTGTCATTGTAAATTAAAGTGGTCAGTGGACGGAATTGGGATATAAAGTTGGTCAGTCTGAACTGTCATTGTATGATATAAAGTGGTCAGTGTGACTGTCGTTGTGATATAAAGTAGCCAGTGGTCTGTGTGACTGTCATTGTAATATAAAGTGCCAGTTCAGTGTGACTGTCATGTGATATAAAGTGGCCCAGTGGTCAGTGTGGAATGTCATTGAAATAAAGGGGAATGGTCAGGTGATGTCATTGTGATATAAAGTGGCCATTGGAATGTAATTGTTATATAAACTGGCCAGTGGTCAGTGTGACTTTATTAAATATAAAGTGGCCAGTGTGACTGTCATTGTGATATAAAGTGGCCAATGTGATTGTCATTGAATATAATGGGCCAGTGGTCAGTGTGACTGTCATTGTGATAAAGTGGTCAGTGGTCAGCAGGACTGTCATTGTAATATAAAGTGGCCAGTGGTCATGTGTGACTGTAATTGTGATAAAAGGGGTCAGTGTGACGTCATTGTGAAATACAGTGTTTAGTGGTCAAGTGACTGTCATTGTAACATAAAGGTTAGTGTGACTGTCATTGTAATATGAAAGTGGTCAGTGTGGCTGTCATTGTGTATAAGTGGCCAGTGGTCAGTATGACTGTCATTGTAAATAAAGTGGCCAGTGGTCAGTGTGACTGTCAATGTGATATAAGTTGGTCAGTGGTCAGTATGACTGTCATTGTGATATAAAGTGGCCAGTGGTCAGTATGACTGTCATTGTGATATAAAGTGGTCAGCGGTCAGTGTGACCGTGATTGTGAAATAAAGTGGTCAGTGTGACTGTCATTGTGATATAAAGTGGTCAGTGTGACTGTCATTGTATTAAAGTGGCCAGTGGTCAGTGTGACTGTCATTGTAATATAAAGTGCCAGTTGTCAATGTGACTGTCTATTGTAATTTAAGTGGCCAGTGCTCAGTGTGACTGTCATTTTAATATAAAGTGGTCAGTGTGACCGTCATTGTAATATAAAGTGGCCAGTGGTCATGTGACTGTCGTTGTGATTAAAGTGGCCAGTGGTCAGTGTGACTGTCATGTGTGATATAAACGTGGCCAGTGGTAAGTGTGACTGCTATTGTATATAAAGTGGTCAGTGTGACTGTTATGTGATATAAGTGGCCAGTGGTCAGTGTGACTGTCCATTGTAATATAAGTGGTCAGTGTGACCGTCATTGTAATATAAAGGGGCCAGTGGTCAGTGTGACTGTCATTGTGATATAAAAGTGATCAGGTGGTCTGTCTATGTGATATAAAGTGGCCAGCGGTCAGTGTGACGTGATTGTGAAATAAACGTGGTCAGTGTGACTGTCATTGTGATATAAAGTGGTCAGTGTGAATGTCATTGTAATATACAGGACCAGGGTCAGTGTGACTGTTATTGTAATATAAAGAGGCCAGTTGTCAAGTGGACGTCATTGTAATGTAAAGTGGCCAGTGCTCAGTGTGGACTGTCATTGTGATATAAAGTGGCCAGGGTAAGTGTGACTGCTAGTTATATAAGTGGTCATGAACTGTTATTGTGATATAAAGTGGCCAGTGGTCAGTGTGACTGTCATTGTAATATAAAGTGGTCAGTGTGACCGTCATTGTAATATAAAGTGGCCAGTGGTCAGTGTGACTGTTCATTGTGATATAAAGTGATCAGTGTGTCAGTTATTGTGATATAAAGTGGCAAGAGGTCAGTGTGACTGTTATTGTGATATAAAGTAACCAGTGGTCAGTGTGATTGTCATTGTGATATAAAGTTGCCAGTGGTCAGTGTGACTGTAATTGTGATATAAAGTGGTCAGTGTGACTGTCATTGTGATATAAAGTGGACAGTGGTCAGGTGGTGACTGTCATTGTGATATAAAGGGGACCAGTGTGTGACTGTCATTGGTATATAAAGTGCATACTGCATTGATTATAAAGTGGCCCGGGTCAGTGAATGTCATTGTGATATAAAGTGGCCAGTGTGGACTGTCACTGTGATAAAAGTGGTCATGTGTGACTGTCATTGTATGTAAAGTGGTCAGTGGTCAATGTGAATGTATTGTGATATAAATGTGGCCAGTGTGACTGTCATTGTGATATAAAGAGGCCAGTGGGTCAGTGTGACTGTCATTGTAAATAAAGTGGTCAGGTGTGACTGTAATTGTGATTATAAGTAGCCAGTGGTCTTGTGTGTGCATGTCTTGTAATATAAAGTGGGCCGTGGGCAGTGTGACTGTCATTGTGATATAAAGTGGCCAGTGGCCAGTGTGACGTCATTGTGATATAAAGAGGCCAGTGGTCAGAGTAACTGTATTGTAATATAAAGTGGTCGTGTGACTGTAATTGTGATATAAAGTATCCAGGTGGTCTGTGTGACTGTCACTGTAATATAAAGTGGGCAATGGTCAGTGTGACTGTCATTGTGATATAAAGTGGCCATGTGAATGTTAATGGTATATAAAATGGCCAGTGGTCAGGTGACTTTATTATAATATAAAGTGGCAGTGGTCAGGTCGACTGTCATTGTTGATATAAAGTGGCCATGTGATGTCATGTAATATAATGTGGCCAGTGGTCAGTGTGACTGTCATTGTGATATAAAGTGGTCAGTGGTCAGCATGACTGTCATTGTATATAAAGTGGCCAGTGGTCAGTGTGACTGTAATTGTGATATAAAGGGGTCCGTGTGACTGTCATTGTGAAATACAGTGTCTAGTGTCAGTGTGACTGTCATTGTGACATTAAGTGGTCCGTGTGTGACTGTCATTGTGATCAAAAGGGTCAGTGTGACGTAAGTGTTGGTGTAAGTGGTCAGTATGACTGTCATTGTGATATAAAGTGGCCAGTGGTCAGTATGACTAGCATGGTGATATATAAGTGGTCAGCGGTCAGTGTGACCGTGTGATTGTGAATAAAGTGGCTAGTGGTCAGGTGACTGTCAGTTGTGATATAAAGTGGTCAGTGTGACTGTCATTGTGATATAAAGTGGTCAGTGTGACTGTCATTGTGAATTTAAAGTGGTCAGTGTGACTGTCATGATATAAAGTGGCCAATGTCAGTGTGACTGTCATGTAATATAAGTGGCAATGGTCATGTGACAGTCATTGTAATTAAAGTGGCCAATGGTCAGTGTGACTGTCATGTGTGATATAAAGTTGGCCATTGTGAATGTAATGTTATAAACTGGCCAGTGGACTTTCATGATATATAAAGGGCCCAGTGGTCAGTGTGACTGTCATTGTGATATAAAGTGGCCAATGTGATTGTCATGGTAATATATGTGGCCAGTGGTCATGTGTGACTGTGCATTGTGATATAAAGTGGTCAGTGGTTCAGATGAATCTAGATCATTGTAAAATCTAACGTGCCGTGGTCAGTGTGATGTATTCTGATATAAAGGGGTTCAGTGGGGACTTGTCATTGTGGAATACAGGCTAGTGGTAAGGTGAGTGTGACTGTCATTGTGACATAAAGTGGTCGGTGAGACCCCCCTCCATTGGTGCACTGCTTGGTCTGTGAACTGTATTGTGACATATGGTCAGTGTGACTGTCATGTGCATAAAGTGGTCAAGTGTGACTGTCAGTGTGATGAAATTGGCAGTGGGCGTATGACTGTCGTTGTGAGATAAGTGGCCAATGGTCAGTGTGACTGTCATTGTAATATAAAGTGGCCAGTGTTCAGTGTGACTGTTATTGTGATATGAAGTGGCCAGTGGTCAGTGTGACTGTCATTGTAATATAAAGTGGCAATTGTGAATGTAATTGTTATATAAAGTGGTCAGTGGTCAGAGTGACTGTCATTGTAATATAAAGTAACCAGTGGTCATTGTGACTGTCATTGTGGTATAAGGTGGTAGGGTGACTGTCATTGTGATGTAAAGTGGTCAGTGTTAATATAAAGTGGGCAATGAGTCAGTGGTGAACTGTCATTGTTATTAAAGTGGCCATTTGTGAATGTAATTGTTTATAACTGTCCAGTGGTCGTGTTACTTTCATATAAAATATAAAGTGGCGCAGTGTGACTGTCATTGTATATAAGTGGCCATGTGATGTCATTGAAATATATATGTGGCCATGGTCAGTGTACTGTCATTGTGATATAAAGTGGTCATTGGTCGCATGACTGTCATTTAATAATAATGGCCATGGTCAGTGTGACTGTAATTGTGAGTAAAGAGTGTCAGTGTGACTGTCATTGAAAATAACGTGTCTTAGTGGTCAGTGTGACTGTCATTGTAACATAAAGTTGGTTGTGTGACTGTCATGTAAATATGAAAGTGGTCAGTGTGGCTGTCATTGTGATTAAAGTGCCCAGTGGGTCAGTATGACTGTCATTGTAATATAAAGTGGCCCGTGGTCAGTGTGACTGTCAATGTGATATAAGTTGGTCAGTGGTCAGTATGACTGTCATTGTGATATAAAGTGGCCAGTGGTCAGTATGACTGTCATTGTGATATAAAGTTCAGCGGTCAGTGGTGACCGGATTGTGAAATAAAGTGTCATTGGACTGTCATTGTGATATAATTGGTCAGTGTGACTGTCATTGTAATATAAAGTGGCCAGTGGTCAGTGTGACTGTCATTGTAATATAAAGTGGCCAGTTGTCAATGTGACTGTCATTGTAATGTTAAGTGGCCAGTGCTCAGTGTGACTGTCATTGTAATATAAAGTGGTCAGTGTGACCGTCATTGTAATATAAAGAGTGGCCAGTGGTCAGTGTGACTGTCGTTGTGATATAAAGTGGCCATGGTCAGTGTGACTGTCATTGTGATATAACGTGGCCAGTGGTAAGTGTGACTGCTATTGTTATATAAAGTGGTCTGTGACTGTTATTTGATATAAAGTGCCAGTGGTCAGTTGACTGTCCATTGTAATATAATTGGTCAGTGTGACCGTCATTGTAAATAAGTGCCAGTGGTCATGTGTACTGTCATTGTGATATAAAGTGATCAGTGTGTCTGTCATTGTATATAAAGTGGCCAGCGGTCAGTGTGACCGTGATTGTGAAATAACGTGGTCATGTGTGACTGTCATTGTGATATAAAGTGGTCAGTGTGACTGTCATTGTAATATACAGTGGCCAGTGGTCAGTGTGACTGTTTATTGTAATATAAAGAGGCCAGTTGTCAATTGACTGTCATTGTAATGTAAAGTGGCCAGTGCTCAGTGTGACTGTCATTGTGATATAAAGTGGCCAGAGGTAAGTGTGACGGCTATTGTTATATAAAGTGGTCAGTGAGACTGTTATTGTGATATAAAGTGGCCAGTGGTCGTGTGACTGTCATTGTAATATAAGTGGTCAGTGTGACCGTCATTTAATTAAAGTGGCCAGTGGTCAGTGTGACTTGTCATTGTGATTAAAGTGATCAGTGTGTCAGTTATTGTGATATAAAGTGGCAAGATCAGTGTGACTGTTATTGTGATATAAAGTAACCAGTGGTCAGTGATTGTCTTTGTGATATAAATTTGCCAGTGGTCAGTGTGACTGTAATTGTGATATAAAGTGGTCAGGTGACTGTCATGTTGTGATATAAATGTACAGTGGTCATGTGTGACTGTCATTGTGATATAAAGTGACCAGTGTTACTGTCATTGTGATATAAAGTGGTCAGTTTGACGTCATTGTGATATAAAGTGGCCAGTGGTCAGTGACTGTCATTGTGATATAAAGTGGCCAGTGTGGACTGTCACTGTGATATAAAGTGGTCAGTGTGACTGTCATTGTAATGTAAAGTGGTCAGTGGTCAATGTGAAGTCATTGTGATATAAAGTGGCCAGTGTGACTGTCATTGTGATATAAGGAGGCCAGTGGTTCAGTGTGACTGTCATTGTAATAAAAGTGGTCAGTGTGACTGTAATTGTGATATAAAGTAGCCATGGTCTGTGTGACTGTCATTGTAATATAAAGTGGGCAGTGGCAGTGTGACTGTCATTGTGATATAAAGTGGCCAGTTGGCCATGTGACTGTCATTGTGATAAAGAGGCCAGTGGTCAGAGTACTGTCATTGTAATATAAAGTGGTCAGTGTGACTGTAATTGTGATATAAAGTATCCAGTGGTCTGTGTGACTGTCACTGTAATATAAAGTGGGCAATGGTCAGTGTGACTGTCATTGTGATATAAAGTGGCCATTGTGAATGTAATTGTTATATAAACTGGCCAGTGGTCAGTGTGACTTTCATTATAATATAAAGTGGCCAGTGGTCAGTGTGACTGTCATTGTGATATAAAGTGGCCAATGTGATTGTCATTGTAATATAATGTGGCCAGTGGTCAGTGTGACTGTCATTGTGATATAAAGTGGTCAGTGGTCAGCATGACTGTCATTGTAATATAAAGTGGCCAGTGGTCAGTGTGACTGTAATTGTGATATAAAGGGGTCAGTGTGACTGTCATTGTGAAATACAGTGTCTAGTGGTCAGTGTGACTGTCATTGTGACATTAAGTGGTCAGTGTGACTGTCATTGTGACTAAAGTGGTCAGTGTGACTGTAATGTGTGATGTAGTGGTCAGTATGATCTTCATTGTGATATAATTGGCCAGTGGTCAGTATGACTACATGGTGATATAAGTGTCAGCGGTCAGTGTGACCGTGATTGTGAAATAAAGTGGCTAGTGGTCAGTGTGACTGTCATTGTGATATAAAGTGGTCAGTGTGACTGTCATTGTGATATAAAGTGGTCAGTGTGACTGTCATTGTGATATAAAGTGGTCAGTGTGACTGTCATTGTGATATAAAGTGGCCAATGGTCAGTGTGACTGTCATTGTAATATAAAGTGGCCAATGGTCAGTGTGACTGTCATTGTAATATAAAGTGGCCAATGGTCAGTGTGACTGTCATTGTGATATAAAGTGGCCATTGTGAATGTAATTGTTATATAAACTGGCCAGTGTGACTTTCATTTATTAAAGTGGCCAGTGGTCAGTGTGACTGTCATTGTGATATAAAAGTGGCCAATGTGATTGTCATTGTAATATAATGTGGCCAGTGGTCAGTGTGACTGTCATTGTGATATAAAGTGGTCAGTGGTCAGCATGACTGTCATTGTAATATAAAGTGGCCAGTGGTCAGTGTGACTGTAATTCTGATATAAAGGGGTCAGTGGGACTGTCATTGTGAAATACAGTGTCTAGTGGTCAGTGTGACTGTCATTGTGACATAAAGTGGTCAGTGTGACTGTCATTGTGAAATACAGTGTCTAGTGGTCAGTGTGACTGTCATTGTGACATAAAGTGGTCAGTGTGACTGTCATTGTGATGTAAAGTGGTCTAGTACTGTCGTTGTGTGATATAAAGTGGCCAGTGGTCAGTATGACTAGCATGGTGATATAAGTGGTCAGCGGTCAGTGTACCGTGATTGTGAAATAAGTGGCTAGTGGTCAGTGTGACTGTCTTTGTGATATAAAGTGCCATGTGACTGTCATTGTGATATAAAGTGGCCAATGGTCAGTGTGACTGTCATTGTAATATAAATTGGCCAGTGTTCAGTGTGACTGTTATTGTGATATTAGTGGCCAGTGGCCATGTGACTGTCATTGTAATATAAAGTGGCAATTGTGAATGTAATTGTTATATAAAGTGGTCATGGTCAGAGTGACTGTCATTGTAATATAAAGTACCAGTGGTCATTGTGACTGTCATTGTGTATACAGGTGGTAAGGGTGACGTC
>CM033475.1:29076407-29136849 GCA_019447015.1 Hymenochirus boettgeri | reverse complement strand
ATTGTGATGTAAAGTGGTCAGTGTGACTGTCATTGTGATATAAGGTGATAGGGTGACTGTCATTGTGATATTAAGTGGCCAGTGTGACTGTCATTGTGATATAAGTTGGTCAGTGTGACTGTCATTATGATATAAAGTGGTCAGTGTGACTGTCATTGTGATATAAGGTTGTCAGTGTGACTGTCATTGTGATAAAAGGTGGTAGAGTGACTGTCATTGTGACATAAGGTGGTAGGGTAAGTGATCTGAGCTAATGACATTACATAGAGGGAAGTTTCCTACCTTGGACATGGTGGTGCTGATGCTGTGACAGGAGTTTATCCTGGACCCAGAGTAGAAGGAGTAAGTCCTGGGGAGTTTGTGGTCCCTGCAGCCCCAGTAGGAGGTATTATAGCTGGAGAGACACGTAGCAATGTCCCCCCTCCCAGCACTGTGCCAGCCTCTCACTAACTATTCCTACCGTCACAGAGAGCCATGGGATGGGGGTGGAGAGCCCCAGTCCCTCCCTCTCCCAGTCTCACCCCCTCCCTGCACATTCCTGGGCTCCCCGGTCCCCTCCCTGTCTACTGACCCGACTAGGAATGAATGACCCTGGGGGCCTGGAGATCTGGTCCTGGTCCTGGTCCTGGTCCAGTCAAGTCCAGATAATGTCACCCACGTGGGGTTCTCGTTACTGTGCATCAGGAGTAGATCATCTCATTACTGTGCATCAGTAGATAATCACTCAGTGTTAAAGAGACAGTCACAGAATTTTCGGGGATTGTAGGACAGGAAGGGCAGGCAGGGGTGCACAGGGTTAAAATTAACCCTCCCCTGGATTAAATTTACATAATCCAGTATGTAAAGGGTTAATAGAGTGATATGACCATGGATCATGTACTATAATCAAATGAGAAAGGGGGGGGGGGGGTTAATTCAGTTTAAAATGTATCTGATATAAGAGTCATGTCTAATGGCAGAACTCATGGCAGAACACTGTGTAAATGTGATAAATACTACTAATAATATAAATGTACTAAGTACTAATTATAAATGTACTATATACTAATAATAATATAAATGTGATAAATACTAATAATAATATAATCATAAATGTACTCAATACCTACATCCTAAATATGTACCAATATACATCTCCTGTGCTCAACTATCACTACATAATAATATAAAGATTAAATAACATACTTATAAATGTGATAAATCTACTATAATATAAATGTGATAATACTAATAATATACAGGTACTAATACTACTAATAATAAATGTACTAATACTAATAATAATATAAATGTACTAATATAATATATAAATTTATAAATACTAAATATATAAAATGTACTAAATACTATAATAATATAATGTGATAAATACTAATAATAATATAAAATGTACTAAATACTAATAATATATAAATGTGATAAAATACTACTAATAATAAATGTACTAAATACTAACTAATAATATAAATGTGATAAATACTACTAATAATATAAAGTGTATAATACTACTAAATATAAATGTGATAATACTAACTATAATAAATGGATAAATACTACTAATAAAGATAAAATGTACTAATATACTAATCATAAATTACTAATATATACTACATATAAATGTCTAAAACTATAATCTATAATTTCTAAAGACAATAATAATATAGTGATTAATACTACTAATAATATAATGTACTAAATACTACTAATAATATAAATGTGGTAATACTAATAATCAAATGTGATAAATACACTAATAATATATAAGTGATAAATACTACTAAAATATAATGTACTAAAGACTTCTAATAATAATATAATGTACTAAAATACTAATATTAATATAAATGTACTAAAAAATATAACGAATATAAATGTGATAAAAACTACAATAATATAAATGTGATAAATACTAATAATCAAATAAATGTGATAAATACTACTAATAATATAAATGTACTAAATACTAATAATAATATAAATGTACTAAATACTACTACTAATATAAATGTACTAAATACTACTAATAATATAAATGTACTAAATACTAATAATAATATAAATGTGATTAATACTACTAATAATATAAATGTACTAAATACTACTAATAATATAAATGTGGTAAATACTAATAATCAAATGTGATAAATACTAATAATAATATAAAGGTGATAAATACTACTAATAATATAAATGTACTAAATACTTCTAATAATATAAATGTACTAAATACTAATAATAATATAAATGTACTATTATATAGTATTTATCACCTTTATTTATTATTAGTATTTATCACATTTGATTATTAGTATTTACCACATTTATATTATTAGTAGTATTTAGTACATTTATATTATTAGTAGTATTAATCCATTTATATTATTATTAGTATTAGTAGCATTATATATTTAGTATTAGTACATTTAATTAGTAGTAGTATTGTAGTACATTTATATTATTATTAGTATTTAGTACATTTATTATTAGTAGTATTTATCACATTTATTTGTTTTATATTATCACATTTTATTATAGTAGTATTTAGTACTTTATATTATTAGTAGTATTATCACATTATATATTATAGTATTTAGTACATTTTATTATTAGTAGTATTATCACATTATATTATTAATTAGTATTTAGTATTTATCATTATTATTATATTAGTTAATTTAGAATTAGTAGTATTTAGTACATTTATATTGTATTATATTTATCACATTTATATTTATATTTAGTACATTTATATTATTATTAGTATTTAGTACATTTATATTATTTAGTTTTAGTACATTATATTATAGTCTTTATTCAATTATATTATTATTAGTATTTACATTTATATTATTCATTAGTATTTATCATTTATATTAGTAATTTATTATCACATTTATATTATATATTTAAGTACATTTTATTATTATTGATTTAGTACATTTATATTTTTTAGTATTTATCAATTATTATTATTAGTATATAGTACATTTATAATTAGTACTTAGTACATTTATATTATTAGTAGTATTTTCACATTTACACAGTGTGTCTGCCATGAGTTCTGCCATTAGACTGACTCTTATATCAGATACATTTTAAACTGAATTAACCCCCCCCCCCCCCCCTTTCCATTTGATTATAGTACATGATCCATGGTCTATCACTCTATTAACCCTTTACTACTGGATGTAAATTTAATCCAGGGGAGGGTTAATTTTAACCCTGTGCACCCCTGCCTCCTTCGTCCTCAATCCCCGAAAATTCTGTGACTGTCTCTTTAACACTGAGTGATTATCTACTGATGCACAGTAATGAGATGATCTACTCCTGATGCACGTAACGGAACCCCACGTGTGACATATCTGGACTTGACTGGACCAGGACCAGACCAGGACCAGATCTCCAGGCCCCCCAGGGTCATTCATTCCTAGTCGGGTCAGTAGACAGGGGGGGACCGGGGAGCCCAGGAATGTCAGGGAGGGGGTGAACTGGGAGAGGGAGGGACTGGGGCTCTCCCACCCCCATCCCATGGCTCTCTGTGACGTAGGAATAGTTAGTGAGAGGCTGGCACAGTGCTGGGAGGGGGGACATTGCTACGTGTCTCTCCGCTATAATACCTCCTACTGGGGCTGCAGGGACCACAAACTCCCCAGGACTTACCCTTCTCTTTTCCAGGTATAAACTCCTGTCACAGCATCAGCACCACCATGTCCAAGGTAGGAAACTTCCCTCTATAATGTCATTAGCTCAGATCACTTACCCTACCACCTTATGTCACAATGACAGTCACTCTACACCTTTTATCACAATGACAGTCACACTGAACAACCTTATATACAATGACAGTCACACTGCCACTTTATATCATATGACAGTCCAACTGACCAACTTATATCACACTTGACAGTCACACTGGCCACTTAATATCACAATCCGTCACCCTATCACCTTATATCACAATGACAGTCACACTGACCACTTACACACATCACAATGACAGTCACCCTACCACCTTATATCACATTGACAGTCACACTGACACCTTATACAATGACAGTCCCTGACCTCTTACATCACACAATGACAGTCACCCTACCACCTTATACCACAATGACAGTCCACAATGACCACTGGTTACTTTATATTACAATGACAGCACTCTGACCACTGACCACTTTATATACAATTACATTCACAATTGCCACTTATATTACAATGACAGTCCAGACACTGGCCACTGGCCACTTTCATATCAAACAGTCCACCTGAACACTGGCCACTTTATATTACAATGCAGTCACACTGACCATTGGCACTTTATATCACAATATGACAGTCACACTGGCCACTTTATATCACAAAGACAGTCACACACTGACCACTAGCCACTTTTTCACACAATCACGGTCACCGACCGCGTGACCACTTATATCACCATGCTAGTCATACTGACCCTGCCACTTTATATCACAACGACAGTCATACTGACCACTTTACATCACAATGACAGTCACACTGACCACTTTATGTCACAATGACAGTCACACTGACCACTAGACACTGTATTTCACAATGACAGTCACACTGACCACTGTTATGTCACACATGACAGTCACACTGACCACTAGACACTGTATTTCACAAGACATGCTCCACTGACCCTTTATCTACAATACATCACACTGACCACTGGCCATTTATATTACATACAGTCATGCTGACCACTGACCACTTTATATCACAATACAGTCACACTGACCACTGGCCACATATATTACAATGACAATCACATTCCACTTTATATCACAATGACAGTCACACTGACCACTGGCCACTTTTTATATATGAAAGTCACACTGGCCAGTTTATATAACAATTACATTCACAATGGCCACTTTATATCACAGACAGTCACACTGACATGGCCACTTTATATTACAATGACTCACACTGACCATTGGCCACTTATATATTAACCAGAGTCACACTGACCATTGGCCACTTTTATCACAATGACAGTCACAACTGACCACTGACCACTTTATAATCACAATGACAGTCACACGACCACTTTATATCCAATGACAGTCACACTGACCCCACTTTACATCAAATGACAGTCACACTGACCACTGCTAGCCACTTTATTTCACAATCACGGTCCACTGACCGCTGACCACTTATATCACCATGCTAGTCATACTGACCACTGGCCACTTTATATCACAATGACAGTCATACTGACCACTTCATCACATTACAGTCACACTGACCACTTTATGTCACAATGACAGTCCATGACCACTTATGTCACAATGACAGTCACACTGACCACTAGACACTGTATTTCACAATGACAGTCACACTGACCCCTTATATCACATTACACAGTCACACTGACCACTGGCCACTTTATATTACAATGACAGTCATGCTGACCACTGACCACTTTATATCACAATGACAGTCACACTGACCACTGGCCACATTATATTACAATGACAATCACATTGGCCACTTTATATCACAATGACAGTCACACTGACCACTGGCCACTTATATTAATTGAAAGTCACACTGACCCTGGCCAGTTTTATAAACAATTACATTCACAATGGCCCTTTATATCACAATGACAGTCCCACTGACATTGCCCACTTTATATTACAGTGACAGTCACACAGACCATGATCTTTTATATCACAATTACACGTCACACTACCACTTTATATTACAATGACAGTTACTCTGACCACTGGCCTCTTTTATCACAATGACAGTCACACTGGCCACTGGCCACTTTATATCACAATGCAGTCACACTGCCCACTGCCCACTTATATTACAATGACAGTCACACAGACGCAACTGGCTACTATTTATATCACAATTACAGTCACACGACTCCACTTTTATACACATGACAGTCACACTTGAACCACTGCTCCCTCTTATATCACAAATGACAGTCACACTGGCCACACTTTATATCACAATGACATTCACAAGACCACTGACCACTTTAACATACAATGACAGTTCACAACTGACCACTTTATATCACAGTGACAGTCACACACTGCCACTTAATATACACAAACATGACAGATCACGTGACCACTCACCTGGTCCACTTATATCACAAATGACAGTCACCCGACCACTTTATATACACAATGACAACAGTCACCCTGGTCACTTTATATCACAATGACACGAGTCAACCAGTGGTCAGTGTGACTGTCATTGTGATATAAAGTGATCAGTGTGTCTGTCATTGTGATATAAAGTGGCCAGCGGTCAGTGTGACCGTGATTGTGAAATAACGTGGTCAGTGTGACTGTCATTGTGATATAAAGTGGTCAGTGTGACTGTCATTGTAATATACAGTGGCCAGTGGTCAGTGTGACTGTTATTGTAATATAAAGAGGCCAGTTGTCAATGTGACTGTCATTGTAATGTAAAGTGGCCAGTGCTCAGTGTGACTGTCATTGTGATATAAAGTGGCCAGAGGTAAGTGTGACTGCTATTGTTATATAAAGTGGTCAGTGAGACTGTTATTGTGATATAAAGTGGCCAGTGGTCAGTGTGACTGTCATTGTAATATAAAGTGGTCAGTGTGACCGTCATTGTAATATAAAGTGGCCAGTGGTCAGTGTGACTGTCATTGTGATATAAAGTGATCAGTGTGTCAGTTATTGTGATATAAAGTGGCAAGAGGTCAGTGTGACTGTTATTGTGATATAAAGTAACCAGTGGTCAGTGTGATTGTCATTGGATATAAAGTTTGCCAGTGGTCAGTGTGTGACTGTAATGGTGATATAAGTGGTCAGTGTACTGTCATTGTGATATAAAGTGACAGTGGTCAGTGGTGACTGTCATTTGTGATATAAAGTGACCAGTGTGACTGTCTTGTGATATAAAGTGGTCAGTGTGACCTGTCATTGTGATATAAAGTGGCCAGTGGTCAGTGACTGTCATTGTGATATAAAGTGGCCAGTGTGACTGTCACTGTGATATAAAGTGGTCATTGTGACTGTCATTGTATGTAAAGTGGTCAGTGGTCATGTGAATGTCTTGTGAATATAAAGTGGCCAGTTGACTGTCATTGTGTATAAAGAGGCCAGTGGTCATTGTGACTGTCATTGTAATATAAAGTGGTCGAGTGTGACTGTAATTGTGATATAAAGTAGCCAGGGTCTGTGTGACTGTCATTGTATATAAAGTGGGCAGTGGCAGTGGACTGTCATTGTGATATAAAGTGGCCAGTTGCCAGTGTGACTGTCATGTGATATAAAGAGGCCAGTGTCAGAGTACTGTCATTGTAATTAAAGTGGTCATGTGACTGTAATTGTGATATAAAGTATCCAGTGGTCTGTGTGACTGTCACGGTAATATAAAGTGGGCAATGGTCAGTGTGACTGTCTGTGATATAAAGTGGCCATTGTGAATGAATTTTTATAAACTGGCCAGTGGTCAGTGGACTTTTCATTAAATATAAAGTGGCCAGGGTCAGTGTGACTGTCATTGAT
Source organism: Hymenochirus boettgeri (assembly GCA_019447015.1). Lineage (NCBI taxonomy): Eukaryota > Metazoa > Chordata > Amphibia > Anura > Pipidae > Hymenochirus > Hymenochirus boettgeri. The sequence goes on along the minus strand of CM033475.1, from coordinate 29,129,317 downwards.
ATAAAGTGGCCATGTGATTGTCATTGTAATATAATGTGGCCAGTGGTCAGTGTGACTTTCATTGTGATATAAAGTGGTCAGGGTCAGCATGACTGTCATTGTATATAAAGTGCCAGTGGTCAGTGTGACGGTAATTGTGATATAAAGGGTCAGTGTGACTGTCATTGTGAATACAGTGTCTAGTGGTCATGTGTGACTGTCATTGTGACATTAATGGTCAGTGTGACTGTCATGGTGACATAAAGTGGTCAGTGTGACTGTAATTGTGAGGTAAGTGGTCAGTATGACTGTCATTGTGATATAAAGTGGCCAGTGGTCAGTAGCCTAGCATGGTGACATAAGTGGTCACGGTCAGTGTACCGTATGTGAATAAAGTGCTAGTCATGTGGACTGTATTGTAATAAAGTGGTGCAGTGTGACTGTCTTGTGTATATCAGTGGTCGTGTGACTGTCCATTGTGATATAAAGTGGTCAGTGTAACTGTCATTGTGATATAAAGTGGCCAATGTCAGTTGAGACTGTCATTGATATATAAGTGGCAATGGTCAGTGTGACTGTCATTGTAATATAAAGTGGCCAATGGTCAGTGTGACTGTCATTGTGGATATAAAGTGGCCATTGTGAATGTAATTGTTATATAATGGCCAGTGTGACTTTCATTAACTATAAAGTGGCCAGTGGTCAGTGTGACTGTCATTGATATAAAAAGTGGCCAATGTGATTGTCATTGTAATATAATGTGCCAGTGGTCATGTGTGACGGTCATTGTGATATAAAGTGTGCAGTGGTCAGCATGACTGTCATGTGAATATAAAGTGGCCAGTGGTCAGGTGACTGTAATTCTGATATAAAGGGGTCAGTGGGACTGTCATTGGTGAAATACAGTGTCTAGTGGTCAGTGTGACTGTCATTGTGACATAAAGTGGTCGTGTGACTGTCATTGTGAAATACAGTGTCTAGGTCAGTGTGACTGTCATTGTGACATAAAGTGGTCAGTGTGACTGCATTGTGATGTAAAGTGGTCAGTAATGACTGTCGTTGTGTGTATAAACGTGGGCCAGTGGTCAGTATGACTAGCAGGGTGATATAAAGTGGTCACGTCAGTGTGACCGTGATTGTTAAATAAGTGGCTAGTGGTCAGTGTGACTGTCTTTGTGATATAACTGGCCAGTGTGACTGTCCATTTTGATATAAAGTGGCCAATGGTCAGTGTGACTGTCATTGTAATATAAAGTGGCCAGTGTTCAGTGTGACTGTGTTATTGTGATATGAGTGGCCAGTGGTCAGTGTACTGTCATTGTAATATAAGTGGCAATTGTGAATGTAATTGTTATATAAAGTGGTCATGTTCAGAGTGACTGTCATTGAATATAAGAACCAGTGGTCATTGTGGACTGTCATGTGGGGTAGAGTGGTGGAGTGACTGTCTGTGAGTAAGGGCAGTGACTGCATTGGGAAAAGGTGGAGACGGTCACGGAGAGGGTAGGTGACTCATTGTGATGTAAAGTGGTCAGTGTGACTGTCATTGTGATATAAGTGATAGGGTACTGCATTGTGTATTTTAAGTGGCCAGTGTGACGTCATTGTGATATAAGTTGGTCAGTGTGACTGCATTAGATATAAAGTGGTCAGTGGTGACTGTCATTTTGATATAAGGTTGTTCAGTGTGACGTCATTGTGAAAAGGTGGTAGAGTGACTGTCATTGTGACATAAGGTGGTAGGGTAAGTGATCTGAGCTAATGACATTACATAGAGGGAAGTTTTACCTACTTGGACATGGTGGTGCTGATGCTGTGACGAGTTTATCCTGGACCCAAGTAGAAGGATAAGTCCTGGGGATTTTGTGGTCCCTGCAGCCCCAGTAGGAGTATTATAGCTGGAGAGACACGTAGCAATGTCCCCCCCTCCCAGCACTTTGCACCCTCTCACTAACTATTCCTACCAGTCACGAGAGCCATGGGATGGGGGTGAGAGACCCAGTCCCTCCCTCTCCCATCTCACCCCCTCCCTGCACATTCCTGGGCTCCCCGGTCCCCTCCCTGTCTACTGACCCACTAGGAATGAATGACCCTGGGGGCCTGGAGATCTGGTCCGGTCCGGGTCCTGGTCCATCATCCAGATAATGTCACCCCGTGGGGGTTCTCGTTACTGTGCATCAGGAGTAGATCATCTCATTACTGTGCATCAGTAGAATAATCACTCAGTGTTAAAGAGACAGTCACAGAATTTTCGGGGATTGTAAGGACAGGAAGGGCAGGCAGGGGTGCACAGGTTAAAATTAACCCTCCCCTGGATTAAATTTACATAATCCATTATGTAAAGGGTTAATAGATGATAGACCATGGATCATGTACTATAATCAATGAGAAAGTGGGGGGGGGGGGGGGGTTAATTCAGTTTAAAAATGTATCTGATATAAGAGTCTGTCTACTTGAGCAGAACTCATGGGCAGACACTGTGTAAATTGATAAATACTACTAATAATATAAATGTACTATACTATTATAAATGTACTATATAACTATAAATATCATGTGATAATACTAATAATAATATAATGTACTAAATACTAATAATATATAAATGTACTAAATATAATACTAAATTGTGTTGATAAAAATACTAATATATAAATGAATAAATACTAATAATAATAAAATGTATAAATACTAATAATAATATCATGTACTAAATACTAATAATATAATGTTAATACTACTAATATAAAGTACTAAATATAATAATAATAATGTACTAAATATAATATAAATGTGTATAAATACTAATAATAATATAAATGTACTAAATACTAACATATATAAGTTACTAAATACTAATAATATAATATAAATAATTACTAATACTAATAATACTAGTAAATGTGATAAATACTACTAATAATTAAATGTACTAAATACTACTAATAATATAAATGTGATAATACACTAATATAAATGTACTAGATACTACAATAATATAAATGTGATAAATACTAATAATCAATAAATGCTGATAATACTACTAAATAATATAAATGTACTAAATACTAATAATAATATAGAATGTACTAAATACTACACTATATAAATGTACTAATACTATACAATATAATGTACTAAATACTAATAATAAATAAATGTGATTAATACTACTAATAATATAAATGTACTAAATACTACTAATAATATAAATGTGGTAAATACTAATAATCAAATGTGATAATACTAATAATAATATAAAGGTGATAAATACTACTAATAATATAAATGTACTAATACTTCTAATAATATAATGTACTAAATACTAATAATAATATAAATTTACTAAATATAATAATATAAATGTGATTAAGTACTACTAATAATAAAATGTGATAATACTAATAATATATAAATGTATAAATACCTAATAATATAAATGTACTAAACTACTAATAATTAAATGTACTAAATACTAATAATAATTAAATGTACTAAATCCTAATAATAATAAATGTACTAAATACTAATAATAATATAAATGTGATAAATACTAATAATAATCTAAGTACTAAATACTAATATAATATAAATGTGATTAATAATACTATAATATAAATGTACTAATAGCTAATAATAATAAAATGTGATAAATCTACTAATAATATAAATGTGATAATACTAATATTAATAAATGTGATAATTAATATAATATAAATGTGATAAATACTACTAAATATAAATGTGATTATCTAAATATATAATGTACTAATACTAATTCTAATATAATATGTGATAAATACTAACTAATAATATAAATGTACTACAATAAATAATAATAATAATTACATGTAATAAATATAATAATAATATCAATGTCTAAATACTATACTAATAAAAATGTGTAAATACTAATAATAATATAAAGTGATAAATCTAATATAATATAAATGTACTAAATACTAATACTAAATAAAAATGTGTTCAATACTATTAATATTGAATGTACTACATACTAATAATTATATAAATTGATACATACTAAATAAAAATGTACTTAATACTACTATAATAATGTAAATGTGATAAATATTAATAATATATAATGTGATCAATATTAATAATAATGTAAAGTATAAATATTCATAATATAAATGTGATAAAACTACTATAATATAAATGTGATAAATAATAATTTGTATATTATTAATAATAAATATAATGTAATGGGATAATACTAATAATAATGTAAATATGATAAATACTAATAATAATGTAATGTGATAATACTAATAATATAATATAAATGTGATAAATATTAATAAACTGTTATGTGATCATATTAATAATAATGCAATTTGCATTTATCACCAAGCATGACTGAGGAAGATGTTAGATTTTCTCGTGCCTAGTGCTACAGAAGGTGTTTTAACAACCCATGCAGTGCTTTCCGAGGATTATATAGAGGATTGTATAAGATTGTTAAGGATGTGTTAGACTTGTAGATGGTTGTGCAAGGTGTAGTGATTGATAAGGTTTGTATAAGATTGTGTAGTGTTTGGATTGTTTGTAAAGGACTGTATAGAGAAGAATTTATAAGATAAGGATTGTGTAAGGCCTGTATTTGATTGTTTAAGGATGTATACAGACTGTATAGCATTGTATAGAACAGTATATGGCTTGTATAGGACCCATATAAGGATTATGTAGGACTGTAGGATTGTATAAGGACTGTCTAGGATTGTATATGGTTTGTACACATATTGTATAAGGACTGTTTAAGTATGTAAAAGACTGTTATGGTTTGTATAAGGACTGTATAATAATTGTATAAGGATTTTGTAGGTATTGTATATGGACTGTATAAGGGTGGTATAGGGATTGTATAGATTGTTTAGGATTATTAAGGACGGTTAAAACGATTTGTATAAGGACTGTATAAGTATTTTATAGCATTTTGTAAGGACTGGGCTGTAGAAATTACTGCATTAGGATTGATATAATGACTGTATAAAGTTGTATAAGGAAGTTACTATTAATAAGGGACTGTAAGTACTTGTGGTAAGGACATATAAGGACTGTATAAGGATTGTATAAGGACTTTATAAGGACTGTACACAGACTGTATAAGGACTAAATAAGGACTGTATAAGGACTGTACAGTATAAGAATGATAGGATTGTATCAGAACGGTAAATGGCTTGTATAAGACTGTATAAGTACTTTATAGTATTGAATAAGGACTGTATTGGATTGTATAAGGTTTTATAAGGACTGTATACATGTTGTATAAGGGCTGTATAAGTACTGTATAGGATTGTATAATGACTGTATGTGGTGTGTATAACAAATGTATCATGATTGTTAAGGATGTTAAGTATTGTATAGGACTGTATAAGGTTGTTTACAGGCTGTAAAAGGAAATGTATAAGGGCTGTAAAACATTGTTAAGAAAGGACGCAAAAGGATTGTATAATGACTGTATACGGAATGTATTATATGGGCTGTACAGTATAATGTATTTGCATAAGGATTATACCAAGGACTATATAAGAATTGTATAGGATTGTATTAGGGCTGTAAAATGTTGTATAAGGAATAATGTGTAAGGACTGTATAAGGATTAATATGGAGAGTGCTTTGAGTCCTTTAGAGAAAAGGCTTTACAAATGTTATTGTATTGTAAGAACAACCCTTCTCACATTGTATGTAGGTGACATGATTGGTCGATTGTATCCGTCTAATATTTGGGATTTATTATAAGAACTAGATCATATTGGTTTACTTAATCCAATTGTCTCCGGTTTTTTTCTTATGGTAAAAGTGTAGTAATGTTCACATTTAAGGAATTTAGGAAATTGCTGTGAAAACATGACCACATTTTAGGGAACAATGGGTGCATAAAATCTGATTATAGCACAAAGCCCCAGACTGTTCCTGGAATTTCGTTTGTTATTTAAAGGCCAAGTAACCTTGACAATAATGTTATATAATTCATGTGCCACATATAGGACCACTGTAAATAATCTATAATCATGTGGAAGGTAAGAGCCAGTATTGCTAAAGGGCTTGTTTAAGTCTTTGGAGGCCTCTGGGCAAAACCTAGTTTTGGAGGGCCCCACACCCTTAGACTATTCAATATTTTTAATTGAACTCAGACGGGGAGAGTAAGAGCGATGGGTGTTTGCACCCAGTTCTCTAAAACAATTAACTGGGTGAGTTTTTTTTTAAATGCTTCATGAAAGCATCACCCATAGCATTTATGTAAGACAGGCTGCTCAACATTAGCCACCGCAGCTTGTTCTGTTCTACGGGAAAATAGTGGGAGCGACTAGGAGAACCCCAGAAACATGGGAGAACCAGTACTCCCTAACATTGTTAGTAATCCTGCAGGACAGGACTTACGCTCCATGAATCTGTCTGCCTTTTGTACTTACTACACTTCCATACCATTCCTCCAATGTTTCCATGGTAATACCTGCCTGGCCCTACCTCCTCCGTGTTGAAGTCTTGTCCAACGGAAGGCGATTCTTCTTATGGACTGTGGAACAGCAGGGCCAGACCAGGATTTGGTCTGGACAGGAATGCGTGATCTATAACAGGGATGTCTGCGGCCCTCCATATGTTTGAAAACTACAACTCTATACCCCTGATCAGATACCCCTGATCTAGAACAAACCCAGCAGTTTAAGGTAGAGGGAGATTTGGGGCAGTTTTATTGCCATTATACAGAATTGCCAAAAATGTGCTGAAATCTATGGTTGAACAGCACATAGGCATGTTAATGTATTTTGTTTACTAGAGAATGTTGGTCATTAACACTTTCCAGACATTATCATTTCAGACATTCACTGCGCCCAGCATCCATACATAAAACAGTGTTGCCCAAACGGGGCATTTGTTGCAGTGTGGCACACACACGTCGTTGCCCTCATCCATAATGGACGCATAGAAACTATAATTGATAACTAAGGCTGGGTACACACCAGCCAATAGTGTCGTGGATTGGTCGGTTACCGGAACTATCTCTGGTGTGTACCTAACTTACATATCTGTACCTCCCACCTAAAGGTTCGTACACACTGCGTCGCGGGTGCCACACATGACGTGATATGAACATTGTGTGTTGTTAAAAAAATATTGCGCAGGGAAAAATGCTACATCTGTGTTTTCTGAATTGACCTAATTAAGTACATAACATCACCTATCAGTCCTCACCACCCAGAATTCCCTGTTTAATGACATTGGTCCCACAGGGCCCATTTATAAAGTTTGTTATCGTTATCGGAAAAATAACGATCGGTATTGTACGATTGTATCGATCGTTATTTTACGATATCGACTGTAATCCTACGCTATCGTAAATCTAGTGATAAGTGGCCTTGTCATACAGTGCCGGTATCCTTCTCAGTATATTGTCCTCCAATTCCTATATCCCATTCAGTTTCCTTGTCTTGCAGTGCCTCTATCCTGTTCACTCCTGCTGTATTTCTGTTCCAGTATCCTTTTTCTCAAGTTCTCGTATCCTGCTCCAGTCTTCTAGTCCTCCAGTTCCTCTATCCTTATTCTACATGCCTGCATCTTGCTCCAGTCTCCTGTATCTTGTTTCAGTAGCCTTGTCTTACAGTATCTGTATCCTGCTCCAGTATCCTTGTCCTCTATTGCTGTATCCTGTTCCAGTCTCCTGTATCCTGCTCCAGTATCCTTTTCCTCTAGTTCCTGTATCCTGATTCCAGTCCTCCTGTATCCTGCTCCAGATCCTTGTCCTCTAGTTCCTGTAACTGTCCAGTCCCTGTATCCTGCTCCAGTATCCTTATACTATCGTGCCTGTATCCTGCTCCAATTTTCTGTATCCTGTTCCAGTATCCTTGTCCTACAGTGCCTCTGTTCCCTGCTCCAGTCTGCTGTATCCTGCTCTCCAGTATCCTTGGATCCTGCTCCACTATCCTTGTGCTCTAGTTCCTGTATCCTGTTCCAGTCTCCTGTATCCTGCTCCGTATCCTTATACTATCTGCTGGTATCCTGCTCCAATTTTCTGTATCCTGTTCCAGTATCCTTGTTCCTACAGTGCCTTTTCCCTGCTCCAGTTGCTGTATCCTGCTCCAGTTCCTTGGATCCTGCTCCACTATCCTTGTGCTCTAGTTCCTGTATCCAGTTCCCTGTATCCTGCCTAGTATCCCTGTCCTTCAGTTCCTATATTTTCTCCAGTACCTTGTCCTCCAGTCCCTGTAGCTTCTCTAGTATCCTTGTCCTCAGTTCCTGATCTTGCTCCAGTATCCTTGTCCTCCAGTTCCTGTTTGCTGCTCCAGTATCCTTGTCCTACATTGCCGGTATCCTGCTCTAGTATCCTTGTCCTCCAATGTTCCCGTATCCTTGTCCTGCAGTGCCTCTATCCTGCTCCAGTCTCCGTATTCTTGTCCTCTAGTGCCTGAATCCTGGTCTAGTCTCCCAGCCTTCCAGTTCTTTTGTTTCAAAGGTTCAAAGTTTTATATTTGTTTATATACAAATTTTCATCTGAAAAGTTTATAATACAGCACAATATTTTTACCCTAACACAAATCTCCCCGTAAATAAACGAGCCATCACTTTTTCCAGTGTGAACAGTGCATATTCATATCCATGCTTCCTTTTTCAGACCGAGGTTTCCCGTGCATTGCGAAGCGTAAAAACCTGAATACAGAAAGTTTCTCCATATAAATGTCTCTTTGATTATGTGAATAATTCACTGACTCTTAATAGGAAATGTTCATAGCGCAGAAGGTTTTCATTTATTCCTATAAAATCCAGTATAATTACCACCCTGTATGGGTATAGCAGTGTAATTAATCTCAAATACTGAAAACCTAAAAGAACTTATTGTGTTGTCACTATGTTACTATTAGTATGTTCCTAAACTTTTTGTCTACAAACACCATTTATAGTTATCACTAGAAACATCATACACAACCTAAAGCTACATACACATAGTTAACCGCAGGGATTTAGGAGGAATAGATCTTGTCAAACTAACTTGCTTGCTTTATGAGGAAGTTAAGTAGAAATTTAGACCTCTGGCATAGCAGTAGATGTAGTTTACTTGGATTTTGCAAAGGCTTTTGATACAGTCCCCCATGGCGACTAATGTATAAGCTGAGGTCTGTTGGTCTGGAGAGTCACATTTGTACATGGATAGAAAATTGGTTAATGAATAGGATGCAGAAGTAGTTGTTAATGGGGCTTCATCATTATGGACAAAGTGCTAAGTGGGGTGCCACGGGTTCGGTGCTGGGCCCGCTTCTATTTAATCTATTTATTAAGGATTTGGAAGTGGGTATTGTCAGCAAGGTTTCTTTGTGTTGCTGACGACACAAAACTTTGTTGACCATTAAAAACTTCAGAGGATGTGCAATCGTTGCAGGGGGATCTAGATAGATTTATCACATTGGGCTGCTAAGTGGCAGATGAAATTCAATGTTGATAAATGTAAGGTGATGCATTTTGGACTTAAAAATCCTTGTGCTACTTATACTATAAATGCTCTGTTTAAGTGAATCCCTTTGGAAATGGATCTTGGAGTTGTGGTGGATAACAAACTTAAAGGCATGTCCACCCCTTTTTTAAAACTTTTTATATGTTATACTATTGATCCCCCAGCCCCAACCGCCGTAATAAAATTCTTAGAAAGGTGCCCCCATATGTACTTACCTTCCCTCTATCCTCCACGCCAGTCTCCAGGCTCTCTGCTTGCACGGAAATGCAAGTGGGGGGACCGGCAGCCGCGTCCCTGATTGGCTGAGAGGCAGCCAATCAGGACGCAGCTGCCGGCTGCTCAGAAACGCCGGAGGATAAAGGGAAGTAAGTACTATCGGGGCACTTATATGAATTCTATTACACGTTGGGGCTGGGGGATCAATATGTTTTAATATATAATGGGGATTTTACACAGGGGGAGGGAAAAAAAACGGGAGGATAAGGAGGGGGAGGACTCTCCTGCGCATGCCTCAGACCTTGTCGAGGTTGAGGTTGAGACAGGGCAGGATGAGTAACCCAGACCTTCTACACTACACACTTTCCTGGACTTGGAGGGGCACAGCATGGCCCCCATAAGGAGCTGGGATGTAAGGTAAGGATTTTTTGTACACTACAGAGTGGGGCCAGTATGGGTTTAAATTTGAGTTTTTGGGGGTGGACATGCCCTTTAAAGGTAGCAACCAGCACCAGCATGGTATTGTCTGTATAAAGCGAGGTATGGATTCAAGGAAGGACAATGTTATTCTCCCTCTTTACAAAGCATTGGTAAGGCCTCATTTGGAATATGTAGTGCAATTTTGGAATCCTGTGTACAAAAAGGACATCTTTGAAATGGAAAGGGTTCAGAGAAGGGCAACTAAATTAATAAGGGATTGGGGGGCTTGTAAATATGAAGAGAACTGGAAAATTACAATTATGTACGCTGGAGAAAGGCGCTGTGTGGGGATATGATTACTGTGTATAAATACATTAACGGGCCATACAATAAACTATCTGGGGCATTTCATTTCACCAATAGAACATGTCAAAAGACACAAGGACATCCCCTTAAGACTTGAAGAAAAAAGGTTTAGGCTTCAGGTTCGAACTAGTTTTTTCACTGTGAGAACGGTAAAGCTATGGAACTGTCTTCCAGTGGACTTGTTATGGCAGGTTCATGGTCAGTTTAAAAAAAAGCTGGATGAGTTTCTGCAAAGAAGGAAGTTACTGGTTGATACATAAAGTAGATTTGATCCAGGGAAATTTCCGATTGCCACTTGGATCAGGAAGGAATTTTCCCCCCTTCATAATTTGGTGGGTTTTTTTTTGCCTTCCTCTGGATCAACAGTTAGGCAGAAATGAGGATATTGCTAGATGGGTTGAACTGGATGGACATATGTCTTTATTCAACCTCAAATACCTATACTATACTAGATACAGATTGTAAGCTAATGAGACCAAAACTTTATATATTATCCCTACTGTAGGTCCTTATCTACTACCTCCGCTGTGTCTTTATCTACCATCCCCACTGTAGGTCTTTATCTGCCATCCCCACTGTAAGTATTATCTATCATCCCCACTGTACATCTTTATCTGCCATCCCCACTGTAAGTATTTATCTATCATCCCCACTGTACATCTTTATCGCCATCCCCCACTGTAAGTATTTATCTATCATCCTCACTGTACATCTTATCTACATCCCCACTGTAGATCTTTATCTACCATCCCCACTGTACATCTTTATCTACATCCCCACAGTAGGTCTTTATAACCATCCCCGCTGTACATCTTTATCTACATCCTCACTGTAGATCTTTATCTACCATCCACACTGTAGGTTTTTTACTACCATCCCACTGTACATCTTTATCTACCATCCTCACTGTACACTTTATCCACAATCCCACACTGTACATCTTTATCTAACATCCCCACTGTACATCTTTATCTACCATCCTCACTGTACATCTTTCAATCTATACCACCATCACTGTACATCTTTATCTACCATCCCCACTGTACATCTTTATCTACCATCCTCACTGTACATCTTTATCTACCATCCTCACTGTACATCTTTATTCTACCATCCCGACTGTAGGTCTTTATCTACCATCCTCACTGTACATCTTTATCTACCATCCCCACTGTACATCTTTATCTATCATCCCCACTATAGGCCTTTATCTACCATCCCCACTTGTAGTGTCTTTATCTACCATCCCCACTGTAGATCTTTATCTTACCCATCCCCACTGTAGTCTTATCTACCCCCCCACTTTAGTCTTTATCTACCATCCCCACTGTACATCTTTATCTACCATCCTCACTGTACATCTTTATCTACCATTCTCACTGTAGATCTTTATCTACCATCCCCACTGTAGGTTTTTATCTACCATTCCTACTGTACATCTTTATCTACCATCCTCACTGTACATCTTTATCTACCATTCTCACTGTAGATCTCTATCTACCATCCCCACTATAGGTTTTTATCTACCATTCCCACTGTAGGCCTTTATCAACACCACCCACCCCCACTGTAGGTCTTTATCTACCATCCCCACTGTAGGTCGTTATCTACCATCCCCACTGTAGGTCTTTATCTACCATCCCCACGGTAGATCTTTATCTACCATCCCCACTGTATATCTTTATCTACCATCCTCACTGTAGGTTTTTATCTACCATCCCCACTGTAGATCTTTATCTATCATCCCCACTGTATATCTTTATCTACCATCCTCACTGTACATCTTTATCTACCATCCCCACTGTAGGTCTTTATCTACCATCCCCACTGTAGGTTTTTATCTACCATCCTCACTGTACATCTTTATCTACCATCCCCACTGTAGGTCTTTATCTCATCCCCACTGTATATCTTATATCTACCATCCTCACTGTACATCTTTATCTCACCATCCTCACTGTATATCTTTATCTACCATCCCCACTGTACACTTTATCTACCATCCTCACTGTAGGTCTTTATCTATCATCCTCACTGTACATCTTTATCTACCATCCTCACTGTAGGCCTTTATCTATCATCCTCAACTGTACATCCTTATCTACCTCCTCACTGTACATCTTTATCTACCATCCCACTGTATATCTTTATCTACCATCCCACCTGTACTCTTATCTACCATCCTCACTGTAGGTCTTTATCTATCATCCTCACTGTACGTCTTTATCTAACCATCCCCACTGTACATCTTTATCTACCATCCCCACTGTACATCTTTATCTACCATCCCCACTGTACATCTTTATCTAACCATCCCCACTGTACATCTTTATCTACCATCGCCACCCCACTGTACATCTTTATCTACCATCCCCACTGTACATCTTACTACCATCCCCACTGTACATCTTTATCTACCATCGCCACTGTAGGTCTTTATCTACCATCCCCACTGTAGGTCTTTATCTACCATCCCCACTGTATGTCTTTATCTACCTCCCCACTGTATCTTTTATCTACCATCCTCACTGTATATCTTTATCTACGACTCCCCACTGTATACTGTATCTACCATCCCCACTGTACATATTTATCTACCATCCTCACTGTATATCTTTATCTCCCATCCCAACTGTACATCTTTACTACCATCCTCACTGTATATCTTTATCTACCATCCCCACTGTACATCTTTATCTACTCTCCTCACTGTAGGTCTTTATCTACCATCCCCACTGTACATCTTTATCTACCTTCCTCACTGTACATCTTTATCTACCATCCACACTGTAGGTCTTTATCTACCATCCCCACTGTACCTCTTATCTACCATCCTCACTGTAGGTCTTTATCTACCATCCTCACTGTAGGTCTTTATCAACATCCTCACTGTATATCTTTATCTACCATCACTCACCCTGTACCATCTTTATCTACCATCCCCACTGTACATCTTTATTCTACCATCCCACTGTTATTCTTTATCTACCATCCTCACTGTACATCTTTATCTCACCATCCCACTGTACATCTTTATCTACCATCCCACTGTACATCTTTATCTACCACACCACTGTACACTTTATCTACCATCCCCCACTGTACTCTTTATCTACCATCCTCACTGTATATCTTTATCTACCACCCCAACTGTACATCTTTATCTACCATCCCCACTGTACATCTGTATCTACCATCCTCACTGTACATCTTTATCTACCATCCCCCACTGTACATCTTTATCTTCCATCCTCACTTGTACATCTTATCTACCATCCTCACTGTACATCTTTATCTACCATCCCCACTGTACATCTTTATCTACCATCCTCACTGTACATCTTTATCTACAATCCTCACTGTACATCTTTATCTACCATCCCCACTGTACGTCTTCATCTACCATCCCCACTGTACATCTTTATCTACCATCCTCACTGTACATCTTTATCTACCATCCCCACTGTACATCTTTATCTACCATCCTCACTGTACATCTTTATCTACAATCCTCACTGTACATCTTTATCTACGATCCCCACTGTATATCTTTATCTACCATCCCCACTGTACATCTTTATCTACCATCCTCATGTATCTTTATCTACCATCCTCCTGTACCATCTTATCATACCATCCTCACTGTACATCTTTATTATCTACAATCCTCACTGTACATCTTATCTACCATCCCCACTGTTATCTTATTACCATCCCCACTGTATATCTTATCTACATCCCAATACATCTTTATCTACCATCCCCTGTACATCTTTATTACGACATCCCCCTTACATCTTTATCTACCATCCCCACACTGTAGGTCTTATCTACCATCCCACTGTACATCTTTATCTACCATCCCACTGTACATCGTTACTACCTCATCCCACGTATCTTTATCTTACCATCCCCACTGTACATCTTTATACCATCCCCACTTACATCTTTATCTACCATCCCCACTGTACAATCTTATCTACCTCCCCACTGTATATTTATCTACCATCACCACTGTACATCTTTATCTACCATCCTCACTGTATAGTGTATATACAACCCTACTTGGGCAAATATTGCTGAAATTTTTGGGGTGACGACCAGCCCCAGATGAAAGAACAATCAGAGCTGTTGGAAGTTTAAGCCATTGCATGATCTTCATTGGCCATGCGTCTAGATTGAGCCAAAATGTTTGCAACTTACATTTATTGATTGGAAGTCAGCTCAAAATAGGGTAAAGGTTGACCATGAAATCACAGGGAGAGAAACCAGATCCTTGCAACTATATCAGATCTGCATAAGTCTAACACTCCATAACACTAAGGAAGACAAGCAAGAAGAGCAATAAGGAAAGCACCAAACGGAAGGAATACCCAAACTTCTAGTTCTGAAATAGAACAAAAGGTTTAAACCAGATTGGGTTTTAATAAGGATAATGCACAGCTAATGACAATGGGCAAATAAGCACATGGGCAAGGTAAGCTGGGTACACACATCGACCGATAGTTCAGTGTATCGGTCTCGATCGGACCGAAATTATCGAATCCGAATGTGCCCATGTCCATCGACCGTTCGTCAATCGGACGGATCTAGACAGGGTGGAGAACACCTTCGTCCGATCGTCGGCGGTCCTCTATGGACCGCACGATCGTCGCGGTGACTATCGGAAAGCGGCTGCTTTTGCCGCGACCCACAGTCCTTCCTCCTGCCGAACCGTCGATAAGTATCGAACGGTCGTTCAGGAGGAAAATCGCTAGGTGTGTACCAGCTTTACAGTGGGACAAAGCTTTATAAAACCTGGTGTCCTAATCCCACTAAGGTATCCTCTCTCCCGGTATGTTGGTAACTAGACATTACTATGCAGAAACTAAGGGATGTAGAAACTGTCATTATTTATGGGGGGGGTGCTAATGAAGGGGAGTTAAGGGACGCACAAATCTCACAATGTATATACGGGATAAAATGAAAGTGTAACATATGGTATTTCAGGGAAACATGTAGGAAAGTTACCATTTGGATTGGGGAACACCAGAAGGGCTATTGATAAGCCCTCCTCCATCCCTCCCACATTGTGACGCAGCGATCGACCCAAGTGCCTTCCGTCATATTTACAGCCCTAGGTTAATATATCACACTATTTGGAAATGCATGCAAGGGAGTGTGTTTGTGGTATTGGGAGCTAACACAAAAATATGGTGGGGATATAAATAAGGAACTCAGTAGGAAAGAATTCCTATTTCAATACCATATAAAGTATATAAGGTCCTCAATGACCAGATGGAACTAGCCCCATTTCTATAAAAGGGTTATTTATTTCAGTAAAAATAGAAATATATAGAAAATAAGGGTACATGTATAATGGAGGATTATTAGAAATGCAAATGCCAACATTATTTATTTATGCAATGCCATGATGTCACAGGGTTTAATGTCTTAAACATATGTCATAAATGCAATAAAGCTTGTTGAAAGAGGAATCAGCCATTGATGAGACTGGAGCAAGATTACGTCACTACCTACCTAACGGCCCATTATAGGCAGAAAAATGGTGTCTTACCTGCCCGGAATGTCGTTAGATTATAACTTAGCCACTACTTATACTGGCTGCTATGCTATCACTACTTCCAAAAATGATTGGAAATGGCGCAGCCAGTGCAAAAGTAGTTCAAAATCCAAGCTAACCCCAATAGTATGGGTTTGGATTATACAAACAGATCAAACCGTTTTCCGGATCCGAAGAGCCAAAGACCATGAATGGAGGAGACATATATACCCTTTGGGGGACCGATACATTTGTGCAGCTATAATAATAATTTTAAAATATGTTTCAGAAAAAAAAGAATTAATCAAGTCCAGTGAGAGAAGGCTTTCACATCCAACCTATTACGGATGAGTGACAGGCCATGAATGGAAGGATGGCCATTGTTAGTAGGGTAGGGAACCAGTCCTAGAATGACCATTACTCTCCCCTCTGAGCTGTTATTAAACTATGGATTTTTAAAAAAAGGTTTGGAAATGGCACGATTATTGGTAGTAAGTGATACCAGGATTTAGGCCTTTTGCTTAAAAGAGAAATTTCGTTATGATATTATATATATATTTATTTTACATGTTTAGTGCATGTTTAGGAAACTGCGCAGGAAGTTCTTATACTTGCATTGTTTGCTCATTGTTATTAAAAGAACTTCACTCGAAAAGTGCTCTAATAGTTTCACTCGAAAAGTTAAAACTTAAGTAGTTGAGGAGTGAACAATTCAATGGGAGAGCCACGGAAAGCAGGTACATACTGTTATATCATGTCAATGCTGGTACATACTGTATAGGTGCGGCAAGGCCGGAAGGGAAGGGACACATACGAAAAAAAGACTTGGCCCTCATCTTAATCTATAATTGAATACAAAGATCACACCTGATGTGTGTGCTGCAGCTTTCAATCCAGCACACATTTTAGGAGCAGTATCCCCCCCCCTATTAAAAACCACTCCCCCCATCGACCTGACTCTTTTTCCCAACAAACCAACTGTCAGCCTGCACACAGCATCCAAACTGTCAAAACTCCATTCCATCTCCACCTTCCAGCACAGAAAGGTAACCACAGAAGAATAGTTTTGAGAGGACAAGGACTTGATTGACAAAATTTTAATTGGATATCTAAAGAAATAGGGGGCGATAACAGAATGAACAGTGTGGTTTGGGAAGAATTATAGTTTCCAGTTATGGTCAATTTAAAATAACCTATTTTTCGGTATAGATGCCTTTAAAGGTAATACACTGCCTGGGCACTAAAAGTGTTTCATGGCAATACTGTGGAAAGTGCTGGCAACTGAAGTTATTAGTAGGAAAGTCTGCTGGCACTGACAGGTTAATGGCAATTCTTCTCGGAAAGTGGCTGGCACTGAAGTGTTAATGCCAATACTCTTGGAGAATAGGCCACTCTACTGCACTTTTAAGCGCAATGGGATTGAGATCTGATCATGCTAAGGCACCAAGATGGCTAGAAACGGCCCTGAGAAGAATACTTGCTTGGCTTTAACAGTGAATGATTTTGGAAGTTCATCTTTCAGGCTGTGGCCACACTACAAACAAGGTAATGTGTGTGAAATGCACGATTGCAATGCGCACATTTCCGTCCTTTTGCGCTGTGATTACTTTAGTGAAACGCAGGTTACCCCCTATAAACACCATGTTGTATAAATTCAGACATAAAACATAGATCATTTATAGAAATGGAGATGCCATTTGTTTCTGTGGAATGCTACGTTACTTGTTTTCGGGTGAATATTTCCAAATGCAAATATACAATTCAATTAAACTAACAACCAGTAGCACCCCTATATCGTGCTGTTTAGTTTTGGTGCCCAAGGTAACACCTGCACAGAGGGACGAATACTGTTTAGTGAGCATTGTAGGAGTGGGCTTATAAGGCTTTTTGTTTGGATGTGGAGCTGTACAACATGACGCCCTTCCGGTACAGCTTGTCCTCATTGAAACGGCTGCAATCAAGCTCGGCGTGTCGCTCTCCGCAGTGACAGCTACAGGCTGTGTAACGCACACCAGACGGGTCCCGACCCAAACATTCACTACTACGAGCCGCTCACTAATGACTGTCGGTCTCTGCATAGTGGCCACAGCGCGCATGACCTATCATGTGCCCAGTAGGGGACCCCACAATCGGCAGTGAATACCGACAGTCCCAATCGCCTGTTTGTGCGATACGTGCGCGTGACGATCGTGCTGTTTCATAGGGAACCGCACGATCAGACATGATTTACAAAACAACGAACGGGCGACTGAACTTGTCGCGCTGCCACCCCACACCCATAGATATTTCCACCCATCAGACCATACACGGAACTATCGGTCGGAAATATCTGTTGGTGTGTACCCAGGGTCTGTAATATTTCTGTACTACAACCCTCCACCAAAGCCTGGCACAAGTGATAGTGTAGTTTAGCTTGTTACGAGCGGGCCAGTGTGGATTGACGAATGACGTCCAACCGAACTCATACACATGCGTAACTATTAGCCAAAGATTTTTGGTAGTGAGTGGTGTCACACATTGTACGTGTGTATGAGGCTTATTAGTAAATAAGGTGGCAAATTTTGACACCTTTTTATTGCATTGGCCCCATAATATTTTATACACAGATACAGATTAAGCCTGGAGGCCCCATCCTAAAGGATCAGTAAATTCTTTCTACGCATTCCACCATCTGAGGTCGTGAAATTAGAGCTGAATATTAAATAGCTTGTGATGTTATCAAGTGCTGAAATGCTGCTGCTCAGTTTATCCTAATTGCTAGAAGGTCGCGGGGTCAAAATCCGATTCCTAACCCACAATAGACTGTGTCTGTGCCCCACACATGATGTACAACTTTCTTAAATCTTCCATATAGAAAATTGGGCTGTTGTACATCCATATTAATAGTGCAACTAGAGACCAAAATATAATACATACAAAAACTAGAATCTCTAGTGCACAAACAATCCTAATGGAGGTAGCCATATGCAATTGAATTGTTTGCGCAATAATTCTAGTTTTTTGTATGTATTACTTAAAATCTTCCAACTTGTTCTTGTCATCATACATTGCGCTGGAAAAACTACACCCCCAGAGGTATTGGCAGATTAGTGCGATGGGTAATTTCTCAATGTTTATTTCCCAGTAACAATGAACCACTAGAGATCAGTTTGCACCTCCTGCATATTACACGAGATACTCAGATATTACATTCAAAACAGAAGCTCTTACCTTCCAGAGCACCAAAGAAAATCTTATGTAAAACTACTAAAGGTGATTTCTTGGAAAAGCTAAAGGTGTGTGTACACACTTTAAACGATAGGGACGATTTCTGTCTGTCCGGGTATGGCACCCGGTTCTCAGCTGGTGCTAAATAGAATATTCTGGCATGAAATAGAAGGAATTCCTGTAATAAATAATTCTTATTATAATTGTTTAAATTTTAAAATGGAGCTTTCTGTCTGCAGACAAGGTAATTAAAAGCGACATGTAGTGCCACCCAAACCTGAACCACTCGGTTTTCTCAATAGGCAGAAAGATATACTTACTTAAGTTGCATATTTTCAAGGGAGTCAAGGACAGTGTTGAGTTGTGTTAGTACTGTGGTAGTATGCTTTACTAACGTGGTTATTTGATATGGATACAAAAGAAAAAAAAGCATGGAGATTATACATCAACATTGAACCTCATCTGCATTCGGCTGCCCCATTTTGATAATAATCTAGGTCTCTTGCAGCACTTGCACATCATTTGAAGTTTCCAACTCTGCATAGTTTAGTGTCATCAAACACAGAGACCTTGCTCTCAATGCCCCCTTCTCAGTCATTTATAAACAGATTAAACAGAAGCGGCCCCAGTACAGCAACCCTGAGGAACCTCCGCTTAGAACTTTAGCCCACATAGAGTGTACTCCATTAACCACCTCTCGTTTGCGATCCAATAACCAGTTCTCTATCCATGAACAAATGTTTTTCTTCAAGGCCAACAGTCCTCAGTTTATCATTATATATATATATATAGTATCAAAAGCGCATTGCCTGTCAAATTTATTAGTTCCATAACTGCAGACTTAACATTTTTCGTTTACAAACCATAATCCTTAAAAAAATATATCTGAATGGACAATGGTGTATTCATCTTGATGGAAGGGACTCTCCACTTTCATAGAGTTCTTTTCTTTCCTTTCAGAAATGACTGTGGCGCCAGAAATTGCTGGAATATTGTTTTTCAGACATCATTTTATCTAATTGTTTATTAGTACCTTGGATTCAGTGGAGATAGTAATATAATAATATATTATAATATATACTATACAACACCCAGGTTCTCTGTAGAGACGGTCGGTCAGCGCCTGAGATTTTTGCAGATTGTAAGATTATGTTCAGGAAGTGATGGCAGATAATTGCTGATACTAATTTGCAGAGATCGAGAGTATTTTTTTTAAAGACAGCAACCTACAATGTAAAGTGATTTTGATAGGACTAGAACATAGGTGCTGTTGTCAATCACGGACAGTGGTTAACAGAAAGTGGAAGTACTTGGTGTGGCGGGAGTGCAGCCTAGTAAAGTCCCATGGGTGGGGGTGCAGTGGCACTGATCCTAGTTATGAGTGGGATTCAGCCCAATCATAAAGACATACTTATAGGATTATGTGTCAAATAAATGGCTTATATTGTAGCTCTTCGGGGCAGGCCTGGTGTAATGTATACATGTAATTGTAAACGCTTACAATAATAATAGCATGGAATCAGAAAAGGTCCCAAGTGGAGATCACACATATGCATTTAAGTTTACTGGGAGTGCGCTCTGGTGTTTGTCTTCTATTTCTTCTTCTCAATAGTTTTCGTAGTGTTGGATGGTGGAAAGGGAATTGAGTTTTAAGGCGGGGATCTGACGCCCAATGCATTTTCAGGAAGATTGAGGTGCGATCCGTGTTCAAAATAAAGTAGAAGTCAGGGAGAAGAGCTGTCCTTTGGGGGTAGCGGCAATGGTACCTGAATCTCAGAGCACAACCGTTAAGCGAAATCACTAGACATACAAAGCTAGTTAAATAGCAGTTCTGTCAATGCAAGAACGGTAACCTTAATTAAAGATCAAAAAAGCACATGAGGCCCACCATTCATAAGGTGACTAATCACGTCCAGGGCGGGAATGTGTGGCCTGTAGCACTTGTGTAGTATAACGGTCTGCGGAAATAAAATACAAGACCATGACTCCCGTCCGGAATGCGGTCACGACGAACCAGAGGACCGACCGGAACAGGGGGCGAATACAACCCAACAAAAAACGAGGAACCAGCTCGCCCACCCAAAGGAGGACATGACCATGGTTGGCCGGCCGCTTCCCCTTATCCACCAATCCTTGACCCTCCATTCTGAGGCTACCAGCCATCTCACGACTATGGAGAGCATTATGCTGATTACACCAGTTTACTGCTATTTCATTTTATTTACGCCTTCATCTCTTCATCACCATGCTCTTACGCACCACATATCACTACTTTTCCCTTTTATCTTTGTCGAATAACTTGTTTTTGAAATTAACGCAGGTACTGAGGGAGGAAAAGAGGAACTTTAAGGGCCCTGTGATAAAGTTGTTGCGTGGAGCGTTTCACGCTAGCGTCGTAAGCCCTGCAATTCCCGCTATCAGTACAGCTCCCACCTCCACTTACCCTTTCCCCCTCCCACTTAAGCCAACATCAGCACAACAGGGAGTACTTAAAGCATATGTTCCATCTGGACCCTTTTCCTGATTCCATGATTATTATTATTGTAAGCGTTTTAACAATTACATGTATACATTTACCCAGGCCCGCCCAACCGCTTACAGCTAAGCACATTTATTGACACATACATCCTATAAGTATGTCTTTATGATTGTGGGCTGAATCCCACTCATAACTAGGGATCAGTGCCACAATGCACCCCCACCCATGGGACTTACAGCTGCATCCCGCCCACACCCAGAGAGGTACTTCCACTTTCTGTTAACCACTGTCCCGTGATTGCCAACAGCACCTACTGTTCTAGTCCTATCAAATCACTTACATTTAGGTTGCTTGTCCTGTAAAATAAAATGCTCGATCTCTCAAATTAGTCATCAGCACTTTATCTGCCACACTTCCTGAACATAAATCTTACCATCTGCAAAATCCAGAGCGCTTGACCTGACCGTCTCTACAGATCACTGGGGTTTGTATAGTATTCTATAATACTATTATTATATACTATCTCCACTGAATCCAAGGTTACGACTAACATTGATAAATATGATGTCCTGAAACAACTATCCATCAATTTCTGGCGCACAGTCATTTCTGAAGGGAAAAACTCTATGAAATGGAGAGTCCCTTCCATCAGATGAATACTACACATGTCATTCAATATATTTTTTTTAATGGTTAGGTTGTAAACGAAAAAGGTTTTAAGTCTGATTTATGGAACTTAAAATTTGACAGGCAATGCGTTTTTGATACTATATATATATATATATATGTATAACCTGAGGACTGTTGGCCTTGAAGAAAACATTTGTTCATGGAAGAGAACTGGTTATTGGATCTCAAACAGAGAGGTGGTTAATGAGAGCTACATCTGTGGCTAAAGTTTCTAAGCGGATTCCTCAGGTTCTGTACTGGGCCGCTTCTGTTTAATCTTTTAAAATGACTTTAGAGGGGCAATTGAGAGCAAGGTCCTGTGTTTTGCTGATGACACTAACTATGCAGAGTTTCGGAAACTTCAAATGATGTGCAAGTCTGCAAGACAACCCAGATAGATGAGCAAAAATGGCAGCAGCAATGGCAGATGAGGTCTGTTGATGTATAATCTCCATGCTTTTTTTTCTTTTGTATCATATCAATAACCACGTTATTAAAGCTACTACCCACAGTACTAACACACTCCACACTGGCCTTGACTCCCTGAAAATCATGTCACACTTTAAGTAAGTATATCTTTCTGCCTATTGAGAACCGCGTGTTTCAGGTTTGGGTGGCACTAACATGTCCTTTTACTTACCTTTTCTGCAGACAAAAAGTCTATTGTTTAAAATAAACAATTTATAATAGAGAATTTATTTATACAGGAATTCCTCTATTTCATGCCAGAATATCTCTTATTAGCCCCCAGCTGGGACCCTGGGTGCCATACCGGATCAGACAGAAGCGTCCCCTTTATCGTTAAAGGTGTACCCAACCTTTAGCTCTGGTCCAAGAAATCACCTTTAGTAGTTTTTACATAAGAGTTTCTTTGGTGCTCTGAAGAGTCAAGAGCTTTGTTTGAATGTCAATATCGAGTAATCTCAGTGGGAATATGCAGGAGGTGCAACTTATCTCTAGTGTCATTGTTGTTACGGGAAAATAATCATTGGGGGGGAGAAATTACCCATGCACTAATCTGCCACTACCTCTGGGGTGTATGTTTTCCCACGCGCATGTATGATGACCAGACACCAGTTGGAAGATTAAGTATACATACACACCACTAGAATTCTATTGCGCAAGCCAATTCTCATTGCATATTGGCTGACCTCCAATTGGATTGTTTTGTGCACTAGAATTCAGTTTTTGTATTATTATATGTTTTTGTCCCTCAGTTGCACTTTAATAGGATGTACAACACCTAAATTTTCTATTAATGGAAGATTTAAGAAAAGTTGTACATCTGCATGTTGTGGCACAACACATCTATTGTGGGGTAGGAATCCGGAGTTTTGACCCCGCGACTTCTAAGCAATTACAGGATACTGAGCAGCAGCATTTGCAGCACTTGATAACATCACAGTATTTTCTCTTCAGCCTAAGTTCAGAACCTCAGATGGTGAATGCTAAATTTACTGCTCCTTTCAGGAATGGGGCCTCCACTTATCTGTATCTGTGTAATAATACCTATTATGGTCCAATGCAATAAAAAGGTTGTCAAAAGGTCCACCTTATTACTAATAAGCCTCATACACCTCAACTGTGTGACACACTCACTACTCAAAATCCATTTTGGCTAATAGTACGCATGTGTAATGAGTTCGGTTGACCGTCATCGTCCATCCACATGGACCGCTCGTTTAACAACTAAACTACACTATCATCTTGTGCCAGGCTTTGGTGGAGGGTTTGTAGTACAAAATATTACGACCCTGTTTACACACTCAACAGATTGATCCGACCATAGTTCCGTGAGTGGTCCTGTGGGTGGAAAGATCTGATGGTGTGGGGTGGCCAGCCGCGACTCAGTTTCAGTCGGCCCGTTCGTCTTTTGTAAATCTATTTCTTATCGTGCGGTGTTCCCTAGGACATCACGATCGTCACGCTCACTGTTCGCACAAACAGGCGATTGGGACTGTCTGTAATTCACTGCCGATTGGGTGGGGTCCCCTTATGGAACCACATAGATGTCATGCGCGCTGTGGCCACTATTTGCAGGATCCCCCGACAGTCATTAGTGAGTGGGCGCTCGCTAGTAGTTATGTTTGGGTTCGGGACCCGTCTGGTGTGTACCCAGCCTTAGGCTGGTCACTGCGGAGAGGGAACAGACGCTTTTTATTGCAGCCGTTTCAATGGGACAAGCTTGGTACTGAAGGCGTCATTGTTCTTGTCAGCTCCACATCCAAACAAAGCCTTTATAAAGCCACTCATATTGCACTAAACCTGATATTCGGTCTCTGTGCAGTTTACCTCGGGACCAAACTACACACACAGATTATAGGGGTGCTACTGGTTGTTAGTTTTAATTGAATTGGGGGTATAATTTGCATTTGGAAATATTCACCCGAAAAACAAGTCACGTATCATTCCACATACAATGGCATCTCCATTTTCTATAAAATGATCTAGTTTTTTATGTCTGAAATTTATACAACTGTGTCTATAGGGGTAACCTGCTTTCACTAAAGTAATCACAGCGCAAAAGGCCGGAAAGTGCCGCATTGTCCATCGTGCATTTTCACACAATTACCTTCTGTTTAGTGTGGCCACAGCCTGAAAGATGATACATTACAAAATCAGTACTTTTTCAGAGCCAATCAAGTATGCTTCTAGGGCCGTTGCTAGCCATCTTGGTGCCTTAGCATGAAGCAGATCTCAATCCCATTGCGCTTAAAAGTTCAGCTAGAGTGGCCTATCCTCCAAGAGTATTGGGCATTAACACTTTAGGGCCACACTTTCCCGAGAGAATTGCCATTAACCTGTCAGTTGCCAGCAACTTTCCGGAAACGGGGAGGGGGGCGGACTACTACAAACTTCGCGTGCCAGCACTTTTTCCACAGTATTGCCATGAACCTTTTATGCCAGCAGTGTATACCCGTATGGCATCTATAGCCGACAAATGGTTATTTTAAATTGACCATACGGAACTATAATTCTTCCCAACCACCAACTGTATCATTCTGTTGATCTGCCCCTATTTCTTAGATATCCAATGCTAAAAATTTCTTGGCAATCAAGTTCCTGCCTCTCAAAAACTATTCTCTGTGTACATGTACTGTAGCTTTATGGTGGGAATGGAATGGAGTTTTGACGTTGGATGCTGTGTGCAGCTTGACAGTTGGTTTGTTGGGAAAAATCAGGTCCAATGGAAGTGGAGTGGTTAAAATAGGAGGGGGATCTGCTCCTAACCAAATGTGTGCTGATACGAAGCATGCCAGCACGACACAAATCAGAGTAAGTGCACTTAACTGTATTCAATTAAGATTCGATGAGGCAAAAGTCATTTTAGTTCAGTATAGTGTCCCTTTAACCCTTCCAGCTGCCAGCATTGACATGATTATACAGTATGACACATTGACATTATTATACGTATGTACCTGCTTTCCGTGTCGCCTCCAGAATTGTCACTCGCTCACCCCTCTAAGTTTTAACTTTTCGGAGTGAAACTATTAGAGCACTTTTCGAGTGAATATTCTTTTAATAACAATGACAACAATGCAAGTATAAAACCTTCCTGCGCAGTTTCCTAAACCTGCATAACATGTACATAAATATAATAAATAATATCATATACAGTAAATTTCCTCTTATAAGCACAAGCCCTAAATTCCTGGTATTCACTTACTTACCATAATCTTGCATTTTCCAACCCCTTTTTTTTTTTTTTTTTTTTAAAAAATCCCATATTTTTATAACAGCTCAAGGGGAGAGGAAATGGTCCCCCTATTCTGAGGAACTGGTTCCCTACCCGACTAACAATGCCATCCTTCATTCATGGCCTGTCACTCATCCGTAATAGGTTTGATGGAAAGCTTTCTCCTCACTGGACTTGATTAATTTCTTTTTTTCTGAAACAATTTTAAATATATTGAATTAATCTGCACAATGTAGCCGGTCCCCCAATGGGGTATATGTCTCCTCCATTCATGGTCTTTGCTCCTTCGATCCGGAAAACGGTTGGATTACTTGTTTGTATAACCAAACCGATACTATTGGGGTATAGCTTGGATTTTGAACTACTTTGTCACTGGCGGCCATTTCCAATCATTTTTGGAAGTAGTCAGCAAGCCAATGGGTAATGGCTACGTTATATCTTAACGACCTTCCGGTCAGTAAGACACAATTTTTCTGCCTATTAATGGGCCCGTGGTTCTGCGGTAGTGACGTACTCTTGCTCCCAGTCTCATCAAGGGCTCCTCCTCTTTCACAAGCTTTATTGCATTTTATGACATATTGTTTTAAGACATCACCCTTTGACATCATGCATTGCAGAGAATACATTAAATGTTGGCATTTGCATTTCTAATAAATCCTCCATTTATACATGTCCATTATTTTCCCTATATATGTTCTATATTTTTTACTGAAATAAATAACCCTTTTAGAGAAATGGGGCTGTTCCAATTGGTCATTGAGACCCTTATATACTTTATATGGTTTGAAATCGGAATTCTTTTCCTACTGCGTTCCTTATTTATATCCCCCATTATTTTGTGTATAGCTCCCATACGCACAGAACCCACCTCCCTTGCATGCTTTCCAAATAGTGCTGATATATATTAACTAGGCTGTAAATATGACGGAAGGCACTTGGTCGTGCGCTGCGTCCACAAGTGGGAGGGATGAGGAGGGCTTATCATAGCCCTCTGTGTTCCCCCATCCCAAATTGTAACTTTCCTAATTTTTCCCTGAAATACCATAGGTTACACTTTCATGTTATCCCATAAAAATATAACACTGTGAGATTTGTTGCGTCCCTTAACTCACCTTTCACTAGCACCCCCCCTAAATAATACAGTTGTCTCATCCCTTTTAGTTTTCTGCATAGTAATGTCTAAGTTACCAACCATACCAGTAGAGAGGGATATCCTTAGGGGGTTAGGACAGCCTATTTTTTATAACGGCTTTGTCCCCACTGTAAAAGACTTAGGTACACACCTACGATTTTTTCCCTCCTGACCGACCGTTCGATACTTTCGAACGTCGGCCCAGGAGGAAGGACTGTGGTGTCCGTCAAAGCAGCGCTTCCGATAGTCGACCGCGACCGATCGTGCGGTCATAGAGGCCACCGCACGATCGGACAATTTTCCACCCTGTCTGCGGTCCGATTCGGACGAACGTCGATCCGGACATGGGCACATTCCGGATTCTGATAATTTCGGTCTCGATCGACCGATACACTGACTATCGGTCGATGGTTGTACACCCAGCTTTTACATGGCCCAGTGCTTATTGCCCATTGTCATTAAGCGGTGCTTTCCTTCTTAAAACCAATCTGGTTTAAAACCTTTTTGTTTCTATTTTCAGAACTATATTTGGAGATTCCTTTCCGTGGCGGCGTTTCTCTATTGCTTTCTTTATGCCCAGTGGTTAGCACTTTTGCAGTTCTAATATTTGCAAGGAATCTGGTTTCTCCCTGTGATTTCATGGTCAACCTTTACCCTATGTTTTGAGCGGACTTCAATCAAATCAATGTAAGTTGCAACATTTTTGGCTCAATCATACGCCATGGCCAATTGAAGATCATGCAATGGCTTACACTACCAACAGCTCTGATTATTCTTTCAATCTGGGGCTGGTCAGTCACCCCAAAAATGTTCCACAATATTTGCCCAAGTAGGGTTTGTATATAACACTCATGAGGATGGTAGATAAAGATGTACAGTGGTGGATTGTATATAAGATATACAGTGGTATGGTATATAAAGATGTCCATGGGATGGTAGATAAAGATTACAGTGGGGATGGTAGATAAAAGTACAGTGGGATGTAGATACAGACCTACAGTGGGGATGGTAGTAAAGATGTACAGTGGGGATGGTAGATAAGATGTACAGTGTGGATGGTAGATAAAGACCTACGTGGATGTAGATAAAGATGTACAGTGGGGAGGGGTAGATAAAGATGTAAGTGAAGAGGGTAGATAAGATGTTACATTGGTTATGGTAATAAGATATCCAGTGGATGTTAACTAATGATTACAGTGGGTATGGTAATAAAGATTAAGTGAGGATTGTCGATAAAGATGTACAGTGAGGATGTAGATAAAGATTCCAGTGAGGATGGTTTTTTTTTTTTTAAATAATAAAAAAAGGATGTAGCATGAGGATGGTAATAAAGATTGGTACAGTGGGATGTAGATAAAGGATATACAGGTGTATCGTATATAAAGATGTACATTGAGGATTGTAGATAAAGATTTACAGTGAGGAGGTAGAACAATGTACAGTTGGGGATGGTAGATAAGATGTACAGTGAGGATGGTAGATAAGATGTACAGTGGGGATGTGTAGATGTAAGACCGTACCGTGGGGATGGTAAGTAAGATGTCCAGTGAGGAATTGTAATACACGCTGTACAGTGAGAGGGTAGAGAATATGTACAGTGGGGATGGTGATAAAGATGTAACAGTGAGGATGGTAGATAACGATGTTACAGTGCAGGAGGAAGAAAGATGTACAGTTGGGGTATGTATATAAAGATGTACAGTGAGTAGGCTAGAGAAAATTTAACAGTGGGATGTGGTATATAAAGATGTACAGTGGGGGATGGTAGATAAAGATATACAGTGAGGAATGGTAGATAAAGCATGTACATTGGGGATGGTAGATAAAGATGTACAGTGTTGATGGTAGATACATATGGTACAGTGGTGATGTAGATAAAGATGTACAGTGTGTATGTTAGATAAAGCATGTACAGTGAGGGATGTAGATAAAGATTAGCATGGGATGGTAGATAACGATGTACAGTGGGGCCTGGTGATAAAGATGTACAGTGGTGATTGTAGATAAAGATACATGAGGATTGAGATAAAGCACCTACATTAGGATTGTAGATAAGCACCTACGTGCGGATGTTGTAGATAAATGACAGTGGGGATGGTAGATAAAGACCTACGTGTGGATGGTAATAAAGATGTACATTGAGGAGGTAGATTAAAGATGTACAGTGGGGATGGAGATAAGACCGTACAGTGAGGATAGTAGATAAAGATGTCACGTGGGGATGTAATATAAAGACTAATACAGTGAGGATGTGTAGATAAAGATGTACATTGGGATGGTAGATAAAGATATACAGTGAGGATGGTAGATAATATGTACAGTGGGATGGTAATACAGAGATACATGGGGACTCGTAGATAAAGATATACAGTGAGGATGTAGTAAAGAATACAGTGGGGATGGTAGATCAAGACAGTACATGGGGATGTAGATAAAGACCTACATTTGGGAATGGTAGATAAATACCCTAAAGTGGCGTGGTATATAAAGATGTACAGTGGGATGGTAGTAAAATGACAGTGGGGATGGTAGATAAGATGTATCAGTGGGGTGGCAATGGTAGATCAAGATGTACATGGGGATGGTAGATAAGATGGACAGTGGTATGGTAGATAAAGATGTACAGTGGTGGATGGTAGATAAAGAGTCAGTGGGATGGTAGATAAAAGACTTACAGTGATGTATATAGATAAAGACCTACAGTGAGGAGGGTATATAAAGATGTACAGTGGGATGGTAGATCAAGATATACATGAGGTGGTAGATAAAGATGTACAGTGTAGGAGGTAGATAAGGATGTCGTGAGGCTGATAGATAAAGGCCTACGTGAGGATGTTAGATAAAGATGTACAGGAGGATGATGAGCTAAAGACCTACCGTGAGGATGGTAGATAAAGATGTACAGTGGGTGATGGTATGATAAAGATATAACATTGGGATTAGATAAAGATGTCAGTGATATGGTAGATAAGATAGTACAGTGGGATGATGAATAAAGACCTACAGTGGGGATGTTAAGATAAGATTATCATTAGAGGTTGGTAGATAAAACCTACGTGTTATGGTAGATAAAGACCCTACAGTGTGGATGGTATATAAAGATTCCAGTGAGATGTAGATAAGATATACAGTGGGGGGGATGATAGATAAATCTACAGTGGATGGTAGATAAAAACCTACAGTGAGGATGGTAGATAAAGATTACAGTGGGGATGGTAGATAAAGATCTACAGTGGGGCTGGAATAAATACTCTACAGTGGGGAATGTAGATACGACCTACAGTGGGGATGTAGATAAGACCTACGTGTGGTGGTTTGATAAGGCCTACATGGGAATGGTAGATAAAAACCTATAGTGGGGATGGTAATAGAGATCTACCGTGCGACTGGTATATAAGATGTACAGTGAGGATGGTAGATAAAGATGTACAGTAGGAATGGGGTAGATAAAAACCTACATGGGGATTGTGATAAAGATCTACAGTTAGAATGAGATAAGATGTACCAGTGATGTGGTAGATAAAGATGTAGCGTGGGGATTAGATAAGACCTACTGTGGGGTGTATATAAAAGAGGAAAAACCTTACAGTGGGGATAGGTAATAAAGATCTACAGTGGGATGGTAATAAAGACCTACAGTGGGGATGGTAGATAAAGGCTATATGGGATATAATAAAGATGTACAGTGGGGGGATGGAATAAAGAGGTACAGTGAGGATGGTAGATAAAGACCTACCGTCGGGATGGTAGATAGAGGGCGTACATGAGGATGGTCTATAAAGGTAATGAGTGCAGTTATGGTGAGGTGTTTAGGACTCAAGAGGGTACGCGTGGGGATGTGTGAAGTAAAGATGTACATGGATGTTAGATAAAGATTACATTGCGGATGGTAGATAAGATTACCAGTGAGAGGGGTAAGATAAACGAATGTACAGGGGGTGCATGTTTCGATAAAGATGTTCCCCGGTGTTGGTAGATTGTGTTTATCAGTATGTACAGGTGAGTATGGGTATAATAGAAGCTGTACAGTGAGGATGGTGATAAAACACTACGTTGTGGATGGTTAGATAAAATCTCAGTGAGGATGGTAGATAAGATGTGTACGTGGTTGATGGTATTAAAGGGACCCCTACTTTGGGATTATAGATAAGTGTCCGTGGGGTATGGGTAGGATAAGGATACTCCAGGTGGGTGGATGGTATATAAGATATTTCCTTGAGTTGTATGAGATGGAACTAGCATTACCGTGGGGGATGGCAGATAAAGATGTCCATGGGGGAGATAGATAAAGTACTGTACAGTGGGAGGCAGATAAAGAGTACGGGGTATTATAGATAGAATACTTACATTGGGTATTGCTATAAATGACCCTACATGTGATGTTAGATAAATAACGCGCGGGTATAGATAAGGACCTCTACAGTAGGATAATATCGAAAGATTTTTGGTCTCATTTCTTACAATCTGTATTATATAGTATAGTAATGTTGAGGTGAATAAAGAACATATTCAATCATTCAACCCATCTAGCAATACCATGCATTTCCTGCCTACTTTGATCCATAGGAAGGGCAAAAAAAACCCCACCAAATTTATGAAGGGGGAAAACTTCCTTCCTGACTCCAATGGCAATCGGAGATTTCCCTGGATCGCACTCTATTTATGTATCAATACCAGTCACTTCCTTCTTGCAGAGACTCATCCAGCGTTTTTTTTAAACGGACCATAACCGCGCATAACAAACGTCCACTGGAATACTGTTCCATGATCTGTTACCGTTCTCAGGCAGTGAAAAACTCTGAGTTCCGACCCTAATGCCTAACCTTTATTTTCTTACAAGTCGTGAAGTGGGCATGGCTGCCTGTGTGGCCTGTGGACAAGTTGTCTATTGGTGAACAATGCCCCAGAGTAGTTTAGGTTGGTATTCCCGTTCGAATGCAGATGAATACCATAAATCCATATTGGGGGCGGGCCCGACAGCAGTGAGGGCCCTTATACGTGGTGGCTCCAGCTACATCATTGGAACTCTTTTCCAGTCTCTCCTCAATTCCAGGCTCCCGGCGTGGCAGATCCCCTTGGAGACTTAATAGTGAGGTTAGGCAGTCGTTTCCCTGAACCCTTTCCATTTGAGGATCGAAATATGTTCCTTTGTTGTACACAGGATTCCAAAATTGCACTACCTATTCCAAAGGAGGCCTTCCCAATGCTGTGTAAAGATGGAGAATAAGCTTGTCCTCCCTTGAATCCTAACCTCGCTTTATGACAAGCCAATACATTGCTGGCTCTGGTTTGCTACGCTTTAAAGGGTCATGTCCACCCCAAAACCATCAAATTTAACCCCATAAAAGGGGGGAGGGCTGGCCACCTACGCTTACGTTAACAAAAATCCTTACCTTCATTCCCAGCCTGATGGTTGCCATGCTGTGCTCCCTCCAAAAGGGCCAGGAAAGTGTAGGTGTAAAGTCTGGGTTATCCATCCTCGCCTGTCCTCATACCTACACCTACGACAAGGTCAATGCAGGCCGAGTGGCGCAGAGAGTCCTCCACCCCTCCTTCTCCCTCCCGTTAATTTTCTCCCTCACCCCTAGGTAGAAAATCCCATTATATATTAACATATTGATACCCGCCCCCAGGGCCCCACGCTGGTAATAGAATTCATCTAAGGTGCCCCGATAGTTACTTACCTCCCGGATCCTCCGGCTCTGAGCAGCCGGCAGCTGCGTCCCCTGATTGGCTGCCTCTGCACCCAATCAGGACGCGGCGCCCGGTCCCTCCCCCGACTTGCATTCCGGCAAGCAAGAGCCTGAGACTGCCAGTGGAGAGGATAGCGGTGTGGAACGGTAATTCAGTAGTCGGGCGGCACTTTCTAAGGAATTTTATTACGGCGGGTTGGGGGCTGGTGATCCAATATGATAATAAACAGTATAAAAGTTAAAGAAGGGAGTAGAACATGCCGCTTCTAAGGGTTTTGCTTTAATCCCACCACATTCAAGAGCGAGAACTCCAAGATCCAGTTACGCAACAGGGATCCACTCACTTAACACAGAGCCGAGTTATATAGTATACAGTAGACACAAGGATGTTAAGTCCAAAATGCATCAACACTAGACTACACCTTTATCAACATGTGAATTGTTCATCTAGCCACTTAGCAGCCCAAATGTGGATAATGAACCTAAGTCAAATGAAGATCGGGAGCTCGGAAGAAATGCACGAGCGCCTCTGGGGCCAGAGGGCGATATATGCTCAGCATCCTCTGCAAGACAGTTCTTGAATGGTCAACAAGTTTTGTCCGGTCAGCGAAAGACGGCCAGTACAAGGAAGCCCGGTTGCGTTGACAATACCCATCTTCCAATCATTAATAAATAGATTAAATAATAAGCGGGGCCCCAGCACAGAACCCTGGCACCCCACTTCCCTTTAGTCCAAATGATTAAGCCCATTAACAACTACCTCGTCTGGCATCCTATTCATTACCACACCAATTTTCTATGAACCATGGTAACCACATGTTGACTCCCCTCCAGCCCACAACAGACCTCGACGCGTTATACATTATCCCTAATGGGGGGACTGTAATGCTGCGGAAAGCGCTTTGCAAAAATGCCAAGTAGCAACTACAATTACTGCTATGCACGAGTCTAAATTTCTACTTACTTCCTCATAAGCAAGCAAGTTAGTGTGACAAGATCTATTCCTCCTAAATCCATGCTGGTTAAGACTAACTTTGTATGTACTTTGATGGTTGTATAGGTGTTTCTATGTTGAGTAACTATAAAGGGTGGTTTGCGGTAGACAAAAAAGTTGTTTTAGGAACATACTACATATTAAACATAGTGACAAACACAAAGTTCTTTAGGTTTTTTCAGTATTGAGATTAATTACACTCTTAACCCATACAGGGTCATTCATACTGGTTTTAAGTGGAAATAAATGGACAAACACTTACTGCGCTTATGACCATTTCGCCTAATTAAGAGTCAGTGAATTATTTCACATACAAAGAGAACATTTATATTGGAGAATACTTTCTGATTCAGGTTTTTACCGCTTCGCAATGCACGTGGAAACCCTCGGTCTGGCAAAAGGAAGCATGGTTATGAATATAGCACTGTTCCACACTGGGAAGAAAGTGATGCTCTGTTTTATTTACGGGGAAATTTGTGTTAGGGTAGAAATATTGTGCTGTATTATAAGACTTTTCAGATGACAATTTGTATATACACAAATATAAAACTTGAACGTTGAAACACAAGAACATGAAGCCTGGGAGACTTAGACCAGGGATGACAGGCACCTAGAGGACAAAGAATACCTGGATGACGGAGGCAGGATAGGAGCCAGCAGGCACGTACAAGGATACAGGAACCTTGGAGGACCCATGATCTAGAAGCCAGTATCCCTGGCAATGTATTACAATGACTACTGGATCAGCAACCAGGAACTGGAGGACACGTACTGGAGCAAATACAGGCAAAAAACACTGAGGGGGAGGGACAGATACTGAGAAGCTACAGGAACTGGTAGGACAGGATACTTGGAGAAAATATAGTACTCTGAATGACTGGAATACTAACAGGAATAAGGAACTGGATACAGGAACTAGAGCATCAGGAAGTGAGCATGATCCAAGGAGACTGGAGCAGGGATACCGCAGACTGGAAGCATGGAACAGCACTGTAGGACATGGATACTGGACCAGGATACAGGAAAAATTGGAGCAGGATAAGGCATCGGATAAGTCTAAAGGATACTGGAGCAGTAATTACAGGATACTGAACGATACAGGGAACTAGAGCACAAGATAGTTGAGCAGGATCCAAGATAGCGGAGCAAGGAGTACAGCAGACATGGAGCGAGGTGAACAGGGTCGACCCCAACTGTAGGAACAAGTATACTGGAACAGATACATAAAATTGAGCATGATACAGGCACGATAGTAAAGATACTGGAGCAGTATATACAGAGGAGGACTGGGAACGGATACGGCAGGAACTAGATGACAGTCTACTGGAGCAGGATACAGAACTGGATCAGGGCTACAGGAACTAGAGGACAAGATACTGGAGCATGATACAGGAGACTGGAACATGATACAGCAACTAGAGGACAAGATACGGAGCAGGATACGATAACGTAAGACAAGGCTACTGAAACAAATACAGAGAGCTGGAGCAAGATGCATGCCCTGTAGAAATAAGTAAGTAGCGGAACTGGAGTACTAGAAGACTGTAGCAGGATACGAGAACGTAAAAAAGGATACTGGTAAACAGAAGTACATCATGAGTGAAGCAGGATAGAGCACTGCAAGACAAGGCAAACTGGAATGGTATATAGGAATTGGAGTACAATTATACTGGAGTTCGGATACCTCACTGTATGACAAGGCCACTTATCATAGATTTACGATAGCGTTAGGATTACAGTCGATATCGTAAATACGATCGATACAATCGTACAATCCGATTCGTTTCTTTTTCCGATACCGATACACGTTTATAAATATGGCCCTGTGGTAGCCAATGTCATAAAAACAGGACTTCTGGGTGGTGAGGACTGATAGGGTGATGTTAATTGTACTGTAATTTAGGTCAATTCATAAAAACACAGATGTAGCATTTTTCCCTGCTCAATATTTTTTTTGGTAAACAACACACATGTTCATACACGTCTGGGTTGGCACCCGCGATCGCACTGTGTACGAACCTTTAGGGGGGAGGTACAGATATGTAAGATAAGTTACACACCAGCAGATATTCCGGTTACCGACCAATCCACGACACATTGGCTGGTGTGTACCCGCCTTAGTTACATATTATAGTTGCTATGCGTCCATTATGGATGAGGGCCAACGAAGTGTGGTTGTGCCACCTTCACAAATGCCACGTTTTGGGCAACAAAGTTTTATGTATGGATTCTTTGGCGCAGTGCTGTCTGACATGATAATGTCTTTGAAGTGTTAATGACCACATTCTCTATAAACAAAAATCATTACATGGCCTATGGCTGTTCACCAATAGATTTCAGCACTTTTTTGGCAAGTCTGTATATGGCAATAAACTGCCCCAAATTCTCCTCCTACCTTAAACTGCCTGGGTTTTGTTCTAGATCAGGGGTATCTAGATCAAGGGGTATAGAGTTGTAGTTTTCAAACATTGGAGCCCCAGACATCCCTGTTAAGGATCACGCATTCCTGTCCATACCAACTCCTGGTCCTGGCCTGCTTTCTCTACAGTCCATAAGAGACCTCTCCTTCCCTGGGACAAGACTTAAACTACGAGGAGTAGGGCCAGGCAGGTATTACCATGGACATTGGAGGACTGGTATGGAAGTGAGTAAGTACAAAAAGGCAGACCAGATTCATGGACAGTAAGTCCCCTGTCCTGCAGGATTACTAAAACAAGGGTGTTAGGGAGTTACTGGTCTCCCATGTTTCTGTAGATGTTCTCCTTAGTCGCTCCCCACTATCTTCTCCGTAGAACAGAACAGAGCTGCGTGGGCTAACTGTTGAGGGAGCCTGTCTTTCATCACATGCGGAATGAGGTTATGCTTTTCATGAAGCATTTAACAAAAAAACTCACACACAAGTTAATTGTTTTAGAACACTGGTGCAAACCCCCATCGCTCTTCACTCTCCCCGTCAGTTCAATTAAAAATATGAATATCAAGGGTGTGGGCCCTCAAAACGCGTTTTTGCCCAGAGCCGCGTGGCCAGACTTTAAACAAGCCCTTAGCATACTGGCTCCTTACCTCCACATATTATAGAGTTAATTTTACAGTGGCCTATATGTGGCACAATTAGAATAACTTAGGTCAAGGTTTTACTTTGGCACTTTAAAATACAAACGAAAATTCCAGACAGTCCTGGGCTCTTTGTGCTAGAATCAATTTTATGTGCACCTTGTTCCCTAAACTGTGCTCATGTTTACACAATTTCATAAATTCCTTAAATGTGAACATTTACTACACTGTTACCATAAGAAAAAAATCGTGGAGACAATTGATTAAGGTAAACCAATATGATCTAGTCTCTTATAATAAATCCCAAATATTAGACGGATACCATCGACCACTGCATGTCACCTACATACAAGTTAGAAAGGGTTGTTCTTACAATACAATAACATGTGTAAAGCCTTTTCGCTAGACTCAAAGCACTCTTTCCATATATATCCTTATACGTCCTTACACTTCATTCTTATACACATTTATACAGCCCTATACAATCCCTATACAATTCTTATATCGTCCGTGTATAATCCCTTATGCCATACATAGACTGTACAGCCCATATATAATACATTCCGTATACAGTCATTAGACAAGCTTTGCAGTCCTTTCGTAGAACCAATGGTTTTAGCAGCCCTTATACATTTCACTTTTTAGCACAGCCTGTAAACACTCCATTACAGTCCATATACATACCAGTCCTTATACAATCGATTAATACATTTTGGTGATCCAAACCACATACAGTCATTATACATCCTATACGTACTATACAGCCCTTATACAACATGGTATACTCCTATACAACCTTATACAATTCCAATACAGCCCTTATTCAATACTATAAAGTATTATACTAGTCTTTATACAGCATTACGTTCTGATACAATCCTATACATCCTTATACTGTACAGGTCCCTTATACAGTCCTTATTTAGTCCTTATACAGTTGTGTACAGGCCTAAAAGTCCTTATACAATCCTATAAGTCCTATATGATCCTTACACGTACTTATAGAAGAAAAAAAGGGGAAAAAAAAAAACAAAAAAAAAAGAAGAAAAAAATAAAAAAAAAAAAAAAAATAAGCAGTCCTTAATAATGCTACACTTTCCTTATCAATCTTTATACAGTCTTATACAATCCTACTGCAGTACATTTTCTACAGCCCAGCCTTCCAAAGCTATAAATACTTATACCGTCCCTTATCCAATCCGTTTACCGTCCTTAATGTAATCCTTAAACAATACTTATACAATCCTATACCACCCTTATACGTCCAATACATACCTAACAATCCTTATACAATTTTTACAGTCCTTATACCAACCATATACAGTCTTTATACAATACTTTAACAGTCCTTTATACAATATGTGTAACCACCCATATACAATCCTAACAGGTCCTATACAATCCTATACATCCTTACATATCCTTATATGGTCCTTATACAAGCCGATATACTGTTTCATATACAATGCCTATCCCTTCGTATACAATCCTTACCATCAAATACAGTCCCTTACACAATCCTTTACCTTACTTATAAATTCTTTCCTATACGTCCTTATACAAACATCCAATACACTAATAAATCTTATACAAACCTTATCATCCTATCCAGTCCACTTGCCCAACCCTATACAATTCTTCTAACTCCTTATCCAAGCTTTATACAATCCTTATATAATCCCCTTTTCTGATAAGCACTGCATGGGTTAACACCTTCCTGTAAGCACTGAGGCATGCAAAAATTTTTTCTAAGGCTCTCCCTCAGTCAGGCTTGGTTGTAATGCAACATTGCATTATTATTAATATTGATCACATTAACCTTATTATTATATTACCATATTTATATTATTTTATTAGGCTATTTATCACATTTACCTTAGAGTACGATTTACATTTTACTTATTATTCGTTTTATCCATTTACATATTATTTATATTTAAGAACTGTTACAATATTATATTATCACATTTATATTAGTATTAGTATTTATTCACATTTATATTATTAATATTTTCACTTTTAGCATTATTATTAATATGGATCACATTTATATTATTATTAATATTTATCACATTTACATTAATTATGAGTAATTAAGTACATTTATATGATTAGTGATTTAGCACATTTATATAATTAGTAGTATGTAGTACATTTATAGTATTAATAGTCTTATTAACACATTTTTATTACGTATTAGTATTTAGTACTTTATATTATTATTAGTATTTATCACTATATTATTATTGTCATTTAACACATTTTTTATTATTATTAGTCTTTATACATGATATTATTATTAAGTATTTAGCACCTTTATATTATTATTATTATTAGGTAATGTATACATTTATATATTAGTAGTATTTATCACATTATCTTAGAATTAGTCTTTAGTACATTTATCTTATCTATTTAGTATTAATACACATTTTACTATTTTAGTAGTATTTATCACATTTATATTATTATTAGTATTTAGCCACATTTATATATATTATATTTACACTTTATATTATTATTCGTATTTATCACATATA
The DNA here is from genome assembly GCA_019447015.1 of Hymenochirus boettgeri. Taxonomy (NCBI): domain Eukaryota; kingdom Metazoa; phylum Chordata; class Amphibia; order Anura; family Pipidae; genus Hymenochirus; species Hymenochirus boettgeri. Next base: position 29,089,860 of record CM033475.1, on the reverse strand, counting down.
TGATTATTATTAGTAATTTAGGTACATTTAGTATTATAGTATTATTCAAATCACATTTATATGATTATTAGTATTTAGTACATTTATATTATTATTAGTTATTTATCACATTCAATATTATTATTAGGTATTAGTACATTTTATTATGATTAGTATTTAGTACATTTATATTATTATTAGTATTTAGTACATTTAGATTATTGTCTGGTTTTAGTACTGTAATTATTAGTAGTACTCACATTTATAGGATTAGTTAGTATGATCACATTTATACATTATTAGAGTACGATTATTTCGCACAGTGAGATTATTATATTTACGAGTACATTGTATGAGTTATTATCAGTAATATGTACAGTTATATTATTAGAATTATATTGACGTTACCTTTATAGTTGGGATGACGGGAGTAGTAGTATTTTATCCCCTTTGGATGAGTATTAGTCTTTATCACTTTGATGATTATATTACCACATTTATAGTATTAGTAGATTTATACATTTATATTATTAGTAGTATTTGGGACAGACGGGGGGCCCTTGGATTTGGGACAGACGGGGGGCCTCTGGATTTGGGACAGAGGGGGCCCCTGGCCTTGGACAGAGGGGGGACTCTGGCCTTGGGACACTAAGAGGGTACTCTGGGCTTGGGACATGGAGGACTATGGCCTTGGGACACTAAGGGGGCACTCTGTGCTTCTAGCGCCCGTTATTGTAGCGGGCTTAATGTCTAGTGTCACAATAAAATAAGTGAGCTTGAAAGAGTGCGTTTTTCTACCTATATACACACCATAAAGTATTACTGCTGGTGGTTAGCAGATAGAGCGAAACAGCACCATCAAGAACATCAAATAAGGAGTGTGGGGAACATTACAAAATATCAGATCATAAGATACATGCTGGGAAAGGTTCATAAGATACTGTATGTGCTGGGAAAGGTTCATACGATACATGCTGGGAAGGGTTCATAAGATACGTACAGGGAAAAGTTCATAAGATACTGTATGTGCTGGGAAAGGTTCATAAGATATGTATAGGGAAAGGTTCATACGATACATGCTGGGAAGGGTTCATAAGATACGTTCAGGGAAAAGTTCATAAGATACTGTATGTGCTGGGAAAGGTACATAAGATACGTGCTGGGAAGGGTTCATAAGATACGTATAGGAAAAAGTTCTTAAGATACTGTATGTGCTGGGAAAGGTACATATGATACATGTTGGGAAGGGTTCATAAGATACATTCAGGGAAAAGTTCATAAGATACTGTATGTGCTGGGAAAGGTACATAAGATACGTGCTGGGAAGGGTTCATAAGATACGTATAGGGAAAAGTTCATAAGATACTGTATGTGCTGGGAAAGGTACATATGATACATGTTGGGAAGGGTTCATAAGATACGTTCAGGGAAAAGTCATAAGATACTGTATGTGCTGGGAAAGGACATAAGATACGGCTGGGAAGGGTTCATAAGATACGTATAGGGAAAAGTTCATAGATACTGTATGTGCTGGGAAAGGTACATAGATACATGTTGGGAAGGCTTCATAAGATACGTTCAGGGAAAAGTTCATAAGATACTGTATGTGCTGGGAAAGTACATAAGATACGTGCTGGGAAGGGTTCATAAGATACGTATAGGGAAAAGTTCATAAGATACTGTATGTGCTGGGAAAGGTACATATGATACATGTTGGGAAGGGTTCATAAGATACGTTCAGGGAAAAGTTCATAAGATACTGTATGTGCTGGGAGAGTACATAAGATACGTGCTGGGAAGGGTTCATAAGATACGTATAGGGAAAAGTTCATAAGATACTGTATGTGCTGGGAAAGGTACATATGATACATGTTGGGAAGGGTTCAAGATACGTTCAGGGAAAAGTTCATAAGATACTGTATGTGCTGGGAAAGGTACATAAGATACGTGCTGGGAAGGGTTCATAAGATACGTATAGGGAAAAGTTCATAGATAACTGTAGTGCTGGGAAAGGTACATATGATACATGGTGGGAAGGGTTCATAAGATACGTTCAGGGAAAAGTTCATAAGATACTGTATGTGCTGGGAAAGGTACATTGATCATGTTGGGAAGGGTTATAGATACGTTCAGGGAAAAGTTCATAAGATACGTATGTGCTGGGAAAGGTACATAAGATCGTGCTGGGAAGGGTTCATAAGATACGTATAGGGAAAAGTTCATAAGATACTGTATGTGCTGGGAAAGGTACATATGATACATGTTGGAAGGGTTCATAGATACGTTTGGGAAAAGTTCATAAGATACTGTATGTGCTGGGAAAGGTACATATGATACATGTTGGGAAGGGTTCATAAGATACGTTCAGGGAAAAGTTCATAAGATACTGTATGTGCTGGGAAAGGTACATAAGATACGTGCTGGGAAGGGTTCATAAGTAGCTACAGGGAAAAGTTCATAAGATACTGTATGTGTGGGAAAGGTTCATAAGGTACGTACAGGGGAGTGTGTTAGAGGCACAACGCTTGTTGGTTTTCACAGATGGTGGATGGTGTAAAAGTCTCTCCATGTATATACACGCCCTTTAATATGAAGCAGTAATAGTATTGGTACTTTCTGATACTTTTTTATCCCAAAGAATTTCAGTTTGCTGTAAAATACATATATGTATTTCAGCCCCTTGTGTTGGGCCTTTTTCAAGCCACTAGGCTAAAATGTTGTCTGCTTTCATGTACCACCAATCAGTCATTTTTTCACAAATCCTTTGTGGCACTGGACTTGTATATTACTATTTATTAATCGAATGGTAGCACCGGGGCCTACTTGCAGATAAATATATATATAGAGAGTGCTCTCTCTTGGATTATATATATAGCGAGGCAAACACCACAGTGCTTTATACATAAAGTAAATAATTTGACATTTGTAAATACTGAGTGGGAAATTCTCTGCTCACACACACTGACATTAACTAGGCCATATTTACACTGTGCCCCCCTCTCTGTCTAATCTCTGCACACGTCTGAGATAAATGTGACGGACAGAAGCTGCCCACAGCCCGATCATGTGCAGTGCAGAAATGTTTTTCTTATATGAAGTAAAAATCCCTCTTGGGGTCTTCCCCAGTATCCCAGAGCCAGACATTCTGGGTACAGAACATATGAGGCCTGTGTGTAGCTCTTCATATTAATGCCTGAGCTAAGTTGATAGTGTTAGAAATGGCACACAACAAAACACTGATGTGGTTCATTGTAATCGTATCCTAGTCTCTGCGTGAGGCTGAATAATGTTATGGCTTTTTTATTTCATTTTTATTTTCAGGTGGGTACCAGTCTTTACAATGTCACAACAGAAATATTCTACTTTAGGACTGTGATGTCCCTATCCGATAATAACTTCCAATCTCGATATAACTTAGATTAAAAAAAAAGTTATCATAAAAATGGTGGTAATTGTGCCCCAACCAATCAGATGTTAGATGTCAGATTGTAAATAAGATCTGATTGGTTGAGGCAAAATAAGCAAAATTTTTAAAGGAATAGTTCACTGCAATAGTGAACTTTTCCTTTTCTACATTGATTGAAGCATTGATAGAAAGGGGAGGTAAGGCATAGCTCCTTAACCTCCCTGGCTTCAATCATGTAGAAAAGGAATAGTTCACTATTGCAGTGAACTATTCCTTTAATGATAAGAACTTTATTGAATCTCAGAGTTTTGTACTATGAGTTACAGTCCAGCTACACAGAACGTCCATATTTTATATGCTCTGGACAATTTGTACAGCTTCAAGCAATATGCAGTTCAGTTCTTTCTATCACCTGTTTGATGTTTCTGGTTCTAGTGACTGGATACTGAATGAATTGACGAAGAAAGTTTGAATGGAGCCTGACTCCAGGCTCTGCTCACAGGTACCAGCATGGTCATGTTCTCTGAACAAGTATTAAATATATATTATATAAAATTCCAATGCAGTCAAAGTGATGTAACTTTACACACACTTTCATTACAATATGCAAAGCCAATTACAGGTACATGCATATACAATATAATTGTAGAGAAATACATTGTAAACATTTATAGAAAGGCAATGAAATCTGTTTTACAATTACCATATATATAAATATAAAACCAGGTACCTATTTTTACCTGAAAAATGAGTAAAACTGATTGACTTGAGTATAAGTCAAGGGTAGAAATTAACCACTACTGCCTTCTGATGTATTTTGAGGCTTTAGTTGCCCTAAATTGACAGAAATTTCCCATACTTTAATAGCCAAAACCAGTACTGGTAACCAGCAATTCCTTGGCACTCCATTTGTTTGGAAACTACAACTCCCAGCATGCTTTAGAGTGTAGTCTCTAAACTATGGTGTGGCTATTACTGAACTGCTATATACTGCTCCTGATTTTTTGCATAAATTATTTAACCCATTAAGGAATGAGAAAGTTTGACCAAGTGATTTTACACTGATTTTTACACTGTAGGAGTTCCTCTCTGCACACATGCCCCCAGAAATTAGGGGACTTCTCTAAAACACCTCTGACCTCTGTGCAAAGAGAAACACAAAGAAGCATTTCAGCATTTTAGACCGTGACTATTAAGGTAGTAGTTACCCCCACCAGTCAGTGGATCATGGAAGTTGCTCTCACTGTGGGAGGCGTTGCGTGACGGTCGATGCACGCCGAAGTTCCTTCCTTACCGGCACTCCTGGCTGTGGACGATATCAAGTTAAGGTAGGACCTGACCCGAGTATAAGCCGAGGTTATCTTTTTAGGCTGATTTTAAAACCTGAAACATGGCTTATACTTGAGTATATACGCTTTTTTTTTTTTTTTTTTTACATAATTTTGAAGATAAAAAGTTGTAAGTCCTGTGGGTATGGTATACGCAGACAGATCTGTGCAACTACACCCCCATGATCTTCTTGATCTAGCCGCGCTGGCAATAAAAATTCTAATAATAACCAACTTTATTAAGAAGCTGTATGTAGAAATGATAAATCGTGCCGGAGTGTCAATCCAAGAGGATATAATGACCAGGTAAGGCACAAACTACCCGCGCTATATATAATAGACTAAAAAAAAGCATATAGAAAAGAGAGTATTTATTAATATACTTGTAAAAATAGTAGAGATAATAACCACAAATAATTCTCAATATATATTATCTAAAAACCAACTACCTCTTCCATCCCGCCCCTAAATTCCATCTAAAATAAAACCATAAGCATGTAATCAATACACTGATAATAATGCACTATAATCAACATATCCTATATTAAAGGGGAACTGTGGTCCAAAAATGACTTTAGGTAAATTGTTAGGAACTGGCCAGCACAGAAGAGCCAATTCCGGGTCAAGACTCAGCCGTGTACTTGCATCTTAAGGAAAAGGACATACCTTGAATATTGTTATGTTAACATATTGGCAAAATATGGTAAAAATGGCCTCCTAACACCTCTCTTGAAGGAAAGTGACTGGTTCAAGAGTTAAGGAGGCCATTTATGTGAAAAAAAGAAACCAAGCCTAAATAGAGGTGGGGGGTTCGACACCAACTGTCTGCCATGTACAATGCTGTTTTAACACCTTACTCTGGGCGTTCCTATAACACCTCTTAGCCACTATCTAATCACACCCTAACACCTGGCGTGATATGTAATTGGGATTTTCCAGGGTACATATTGCCACAGATTCTTGTAAGTCATTCTGAATTGAGAAAGCCAGTCGGATGACTAGCAAAACGTCTTCAAGAACTAAACTTCAAGTTCAGTTGATCTAATTGAATACAACAGATATAAGGTACATTATAATACCGAAACGTCACTTTGATGTTCCTGTGTATAATGCAATAAAGTACACAGGATCAAGCAAGTCTGGTGTGCATGGCTTAGATTTGCCTCTTGAGTCACAGTAACTCGATCACTTGTGGTTTCTTTTGCTTTCTTTCACTGAGCATGTGCCAACCGTGGCGTCACTCCCAATCGCCTGACAGCCGCGACCAGGAAGAAAGACGGCTGTCTGCACAGTAGTCCCCCTGCTCCTGATTTTGATGGCGAGGTTCCGGGTCAGGTAAGAAAGTTTAGGAGCGTTTTTGGAAACTACAGATAATGCAAAAGTGGGGTTTGGGGGAGTAATATAAAAATTAGTAAAAATGTTTTTTGGAGTGAACTTGCTCTTTATCTCTGAGCTCGATGGCTCATTTTAAAGGTAGGACCTGACCTTCCTTATAAAATCAATTTGTTTGGAGACTAGATTTCCCCTTAGGGGGCCCATACACAATACAATATCTGGTTGTACGATATCGTACAATCGCCCCGGTCGTCGGACATTTTTCTTATTATCACTATCATCCGCTTTACACTGGCAGGAACACAATCAAATTTCATCTACAACACAGGTTTCACAGCCAAACCAACTTCATTGCAATTGTTTATATACAGTGACAGTTTACTAAAGGACAGTGATGTTGAACCTGCTAACAAGGCATGCTGGGAGTTGTAGTTTCTAAACATCTGGTGTACCAAGTGTAGGGGCAATTATATTTCAGGGCCCCTCTCTACACTCACATTAAATTCTTAGTATTGATGATTGCAATAAAATTAAAGGTGAGAAAACCTGTGGCACTCATTAATAGTAAATTATAAAAACCCTTTATTAGAAACATGATATGGGCAGAGAAAAAGTTAGAATTTCTTAAAGACATATATTGCACAATCCAAAAACATGGCCCAGATTCCCAAATGGTAGAAAAAAATATATGTATATAGATTATGCATGTGCAATTAGTCAATCTACAAGGATACAAATAATGGTCACATATAAACAACCATATAAATGAAAGAGCAGAACGAGCTCTAAACTGTCAATAGGTACAGTATATCTATGTGTGCACGGCACCAAAAGTATTGTAGCTAAGCTCAACTGAACATGGGGGTACATGTTCATAACACTTCTATGTTAAGTAAGATATTAGTAGAGTCTATCTAGGATATATCAAATAAAAGGACATATCAAATGCATAGGTAAGATGTATATGGTAAATGATTCATATTGAGTCTTTGTATATATTGCCTATAACATTAGCATAAAGTCAAATACATGATACATAGCTAGTATAAATAGTAAAACATTACAGCCTGAAAATAGTATACTTACCTATGTGTCATAACAATGTATGTAGCAAGTCATCATGCAGACCCAGGAGGAAGCAACCAGTAAAAAGCGGGCTAAGCAATAGGTGGAACTAGAGGGACAAGACAGACGCATTTCGCTCAAGACATATGAGCGCCATTGAGAAAGCTCATATGTCTTGAGCTAAATGCGTCTGGCTCATCCCTCATTCCATCATTGTTCCACCTATTGCTTAGCCCGCTTTTTCCTTGGGGTTGCTCGCTCCTGGGTCTGCATGATGACTGCTACATACATTTGTATTGAACATAGGTAAGTATACTATTTTCAGGCTGGTAATGTTTATCTATTTATACTAGCTATGTATCATGTATTTGACTTATGCTAATGTTATAGGCAATATATACAAAGACTCAATATGAATCATTTACCATATACATCTTACCTATGCATTTGATATGTCCTTTTATTTGATATATCCTAGACAGAGCTCTACTAATATCTACTTAACATAGAAGTGTTATGAACATGTACCCCCATGTTCAGTGCTTAGCTACAATACTTTTGGTGCCGTGCGCACATAGATATACTGTACTATTGACAGTTTAGAGCTCGTTTGCTTTTTCCTTTATATGGTTGTTTATATGGTGACCATTATTTGTATCCTTGTAGATTGACTAATTGCACATGTATATATCTATCTATCACCTACACCTGTAGTGGTATTTCTATGGGAGGAACTGAAAGATTATAGCCTTATAATCTTACAGTTCAGGAGGAACTCCTGAAACTTACCGTCACGGAACTCCTCTGTGGCTTCTAATATCCTTATAATTTATTTGGGGGTGCATTATCCACTATAAACTAATATCCTTATAATTTTACAGTTGGGGGTGGCATTATCCCACTATATAACTAATATCCTTATAATTTACAGTTGGGTGCATTATCCACTATATAATGAATACCTTATAATTACAGTTAGGGGGCATTATCCACTATATAACTAATATCCTTATAATTTACAGTTGGGGGCATTATCACTATATAACTAATATCCTTATAATTTAGTTGGGGTGCATTATCCACTATATAACTTATATCCTTATAATTTACAGTTGGGGGGCATTATCCACATATAAACTTTAATCCTTATAATTTACAGTTGGGGGGGCATTATCCACTATATAAACTAATATCCTTATAATTTACTGTTGGGGTGCATTATCCACTATATATTATATCCTATCAGTACAGTTGGGGTGCATTATCCACTATATACATTATATCCTTATCATGTACGTTGGGGTGCATTATCCACTTATAACTTATATCCTTATCTTTACGTTGGGGTGCATATCACTATATAATTTTATACCTTATCATTTACAGTTGGGGTGCATTATCCAACTATAATCTGGGCCATGTTTTTTGGATTGTGCATAATTAACTATGATTGAGTGCCATAGGTTTTCTTCCTTTAATTTTATTGCAATCATTATATACCTGTAGAGACCCATAATACACCATTATTTATATATAATATAACTAGTGCCCTAACTGCCTCCTTGTCCAGTATTTATGATTGGTCATTGAGATTGGGAAGACCGTCCAGCTGATCACCGACTTACAAACGATGCACGCTAGGTGGCGCTGTCAGTTCATTGTGTCAGAGACCCGCTAGACGTCCTCTTCCGTTCTTCCGCGGGCCATGTTTCGCTTGCTTTAGTTGGTCCAGCTGTAAGCGATGGGGAGGGAAAAGTTCATAAGATACTGTATGTGCTGGGAAAGGTTCATAAGGTACGTACAGGGGGAGTGTGTTTAGAGGCACAACCTGCTTGTTGGTTTTCACAGATGAGTAGGATGGTGTAAAAGTCTCTCCATGTTATCATACCGCCCTTTCAATATGAAGCAGTAATAAGTATTGGTACTTTCTGATACTTTTTTATCCCAAAGAATTTCAGTTTGCTGTAAAATACATATATGTATTTCAGCCCCTTGTGTTGGGCCTTTTTCAAGCCCACTAGGCTAAAATGTTGTCTGCTTTCATGTACCACCAATCAGTCATTTTTTTCACAAATCCTTTGTGTGCACTGGACTTGTATATTACATATTTATTAATCGAATGGTAGCACCGGGGCCTACTTGCAGATAAATATATATATAGAGAGTGCTCTCTCCTTGGATTATATATATATTGCGAAGGCAAACACCACAGTGCTTTATACATAAAGTAAATAATTTGACATTTGTAAATACTGAGTGGGAAATTCTCTGCTCACACACACTGACATTAACTCAGGCCATATTTACACTGTGCCCCCCTCTCTGTCTAATCTCTGCAACACTGTCTGAGATAAATGTGACTGGACAGAAGCTGCCCACAGCCCGATCATGTGCAGTGCAGAAATGTTTTTCTTATTATGAAGTAAAAATCCCTCTTGGGGTCTTCCCCAGTATCCCAGAGCCAGCAAATTCTGGGTACAGAACATATGAGGCCTTGTGTGTAGCATCTTTCATATTAATTGCCTGAGCTAAGTTGATAGTGTTAGAAATGGCACACAACAAAACACTGAATGTGGTTCATTGTAATCGTATCCTAGTCTCTGCGTGAGGCTGAATAATGTTAGTGCTTTTTTATTTCATTTTTATTTTCAGGTTGGGTACCAGTCTTTACAATGTCACAACAGAAATATTTCTACTTTAGGACTGTGATTGTCCCTATCCGATAATAACTTCCATATCTCGATAATAACTTAGATTAAAAAAAAAGTTATCATTAAAAATGGTGGTAATTGTGCCCCAACCAATCAGATGTTAGATGTCAGATGTTAAATAAGATCTGATTGGTTGAGGCAAAATAAGCAAAATTTTTAAAGGAATAGTTCACTGCAATAGTGAACTTTTCCTTTTCTACATTGATTGAAGCATTGATAGAAAGGGGAGGTAAGGCATAGCTCCTTAACCTCCCTGGCTTCAATCAATGTAGAAAAGGAATAGTTCACTATTGCAGTGAACTATTCCTTTAATGATAAGAACTTTTATTGAATCTCAGAGTTTTGTACTTATGAGTTACAGTCCAGCTACACAGAACGTCCATATTTTATATGCTCTGGACAATTTGTACAGCTTCAAGCAATATGCAGTTCAGTTCTTTCTATCACCTGTTTGATGTTTCTGGTTCTAGTGACTGGATACTGAATGAATTGACAGAAGAAAGTTTGAATGGAGCCTGACCTTCCAGGCTCTGCTCCACAGGTACCAGCATGGATTCATGTTCTCTGAACCAAGTATTAAAATATATATTATAATAAAATTCCAATGCAGTCAAAGTGATGTAACTTTACACCACATTTCATTACAATATGCAAAGCCAATTACAGGTACATGCATATACAATATAATTGTAGAGAAATACATTGTAAACATTTATAGAAAGGCAATGAAATCTGTTTTACAATTACCATATATATAAATATAAAACAAGGTACCTATTTTTACCTGAAAAATGAGTAAAACTGATTGACTTGAGTATAAGTCAAGGGTAGAAATTATGACCACTACTGCCTTCTGATGTATTTTGAGGCTTTAGTTGCCCTAAATTGACAGTAAATTTCCCATACTTTAATAGCCAAAACCAGTACTGGTAACCAGCAATTCCTTGGCACTCCATTTGTTTGGAAACTACAACTCCCAGCATGCTTTAGAGTTGTAGTCTCTAAACATATGGATGTGGCTATTACTGAACTGCTATTATACTGCTCCTGATTTTTTTGCATAAATTATTTAACCCATTATAGGAATGAGAAAGTTTGACCAAGTGATTTTTACACTGATTTTTACACTGTAGGAGTTCCTCTCTGCACACATGCCCACAGAAATTAGGGGACTTCTCTAAAACACCTCTGACCTCTGTGCAAAGAGAAACACAAAGAAGCATTTCAGCATTTTAGACCGTGACTATTAAGGTAGTAGTTACCCTCACCAGTCAGTGGCATCATGGAAGTTGCTCTCACTGTGGGAGGCGTTGCGTGACGGTCGATGCACGCCGAAGTTCCTTCCTCTACCGGCACTCCTGGCTTGTGGACGGATATCAAGTTAAGGTAGGACCTGACCCGAGTATAAGCCGAGGTTATCTTTTTAGGCTGATTTTAAAACCTGAAAACCTTGGCTTATACTTGAGTATATACGCTTTTTTTTTTTTTTTTTTTACATAATTTTGAAGATAAAAAGTTGTAAGTCCTAGTGGGTATGGTATACGCAGACAGATCTGTGCAACTACACCCCCATGATCTTCTTGATCTAGCCGCGCTGGCAATAAAAATTCTAATAATAACCAACTTTATTAAGAAGCTGTATGTAGAAATGATAAATCGTGCCCGGAGTGTCAATCCAAGAGGATATAATTGACCAGGTAAGGCACAAACTATCCCGCGCTATATATAATAGACTAAAAAAAATGCATATAGAAAAGTAAGAGTATTTATTAATATACTTGTAAAAATAGTAGAGATAATTAAACCACAAATAATTCTCAATATATATTATCTAAAAACCAACATACCCTCTTCCTATCCCGCCCTCTAAATTCCATCTAAAATAAAACCATAAGCATGTAATCAATACACTGATAATAATGCACTATAATCATACATATCCTATATTAAAGGGGAACTGTGGTCCAAAAATGACTTTAGGTAAATTGTTAGGAACTGGCCCAGCACAGAAGAGCCAATTCCTCGGGTCAAGACTCAGCCGTGTACTTGCATCTTAAGGATAAAGGACATACCTTTGAATATTGTTATGTTAACATATTGGCAAAATATGTTAAAAAATGGCCTCCTTAACACCTCTCTTGAAGGAAAGTGACTGGTTCAAGAGTTAAGGAGGCCATTTATGTGAAAATAAAGAAACCAAGCCTAAATAGAGGTGGGGGGGTTCGACACCAACTGTCTGCCATGTACAATGCTGTTTTAACACCTTACTCTGGGCGTTCCTATAACACCTCTTAGCCACTATCTAATCACACCCTTAACACCTGGCTGTGATATGCTAATTGGGATTTTCCAGGGTACATAATTGCCACAGATTCTTGTACAAGTCATTCTGAATTGAGAAAGCCAGTCGGATGACTAGCAAAACGTCTTCAAGAACTAAACTTCAAGTTCAGTTGATCTAATTGAATACAACAGATATAAGGTACATTATAATACCGAAACGTCACTTTGATGTTCCTGTGTATAATGCAATAAAGTACACAGGATCAAGCAAGTCTGGTGTGCATGGCTTAGATTTGCCTCCTTGAGTCACAGTAACTCGATCACTTCGTGGTTTCTTTTGCTTTCTTTCACTGAGCATGTGCCAACCGTGGCGTCACTCCCAATCGCCTGACAGCCGCGACCAGGAAGAAAGACGGCTGTCTGCACAGTAGTCCCCCTGCTCCTGATTTTGATGGCGAGGTTCCGGGTCAGGTAAGAAAGTTTAGGAGCGTTTTTGGAAACTACAGATAATGCAAAAGTGGGGTTTGGGGGAGTAATATAAAAATTAGTAAAAATGTTTTTTGGAGTGAACTTGCTCTTTATCTTTCTGAGCTCGATGGCTCATTTTAAAGGTAGGAACCTGACCTTCCTTATAAAATCAATTTGTTTGGAGACTAGATTTCCCCTTTAGGGGGCCCATACACAATACAATATCTGGTTGTACGATATCGTACAATCGCCCGGTCGTCGGACATTTTTCTTATTATCACTATCATCCGCTTTACACTGGCAGGAACACAATCAAATTTCATCTACAACCACAGGTTTCACAGCCAAACCAACTTCATTGCAATTGTTTATATACAGTGACAGTTTTACTAAAGGACAGTGATGTTGAACCTGCTAACAAGGCATGCTGGGAGTTGTAGTTTCTAAACATCTGGTGTACCAAGTGTAGGGGCAATTATATTTCAGGGCCCCTCTCTTACACTCACATTAAATTCTTAGTATTGATGATTGCAATAAAATTAAAGGTGAGAAAACCTGTGGCACTCATTAATAGTAAATTATAAAAACCCTTTATTAGAAACATGATATGGGCAGAGAAAAAGTTAGAATTTCTTAAAAGCATATATTGCACAATCCAAAAATCATGGCCCAGATTCCCAAATGGTAGAAAAAAATATATGTATATAGATATATGCATGTGCAATTAGTCAATCTACAAGGATACAAATAATGGTCACCATATAAACAACCATATAAATGAAAGAGCAGAACGAGCTCTAAACTGTCAATAGGTACAGTATATCCATGTGTGCACGGCACCAAAAGTATTGTAGCTAAGCCCAACTTGTTTTTTTTTT
>CM033475.1:28315504-28387303 GCA_019447015.1 Hymenochirus boettgeri | reverse complement strand
GGGGGTTATGCTGGTCATACAGTGAACATTTCTAGAACAATGCAGGGGGTTATGCTGGTCATACACTGAACATTTCTAGAAAAATTTAGGGGGTTATTCTGATCATACAGTGAACATTTCTACATCAATGAAGGGAGTTATGCTGGACATACATTGAACATTTCCAGAACAATGCAGGAAGCTATGCTGGTTATACAGTGAACATTTCCAGAACAATGCAGAGAGTTATTCAGGTTATACAGTAAACATTTCCAGAACAATGCAGGGAGTTATTGTGGTTATACAGAGAACTTTTCTAGAACAATGCAGGGAGTTATGCTGGTTATACCGTGAACTTTTCTAGAACAATGCAGGGAGTTATGCTGGTCATACAGTGAACATTTCTAGAACAATGCAGGGAGTTATACTGGTCATACACTGAACATTTCTAGAACAATACAGGGGGTTTTGCTGGTCACACACTGAACATTTCTAGAACAATGCAGGGAGTTATACTCGTCATACACTGAACATTTCTAGAACAATGCAGGGAGTTATGCTGGACATACAGTAAACATTTCTAGAACAACGCAGGGAGTTATGCTGGCCATACACTGAACATTTCTAGAACAATGCAGAGGGTTATGCTGGACATACATTGAACATTTCCAGAACAATGCAGGGAGTTATGCTGGTCATACAGTGAATATTTCTAGAACAATGCAGGGAGTTATACTGTTCATACACTGAACATTTCTAGAACAATGCAGGGAGTTATGCTGGTCATACACTGAAGATCTCTAGAACAATGCAGGGAGTTATGCTGGTCATACAGCGAACATTTCTAGAACAATGCAGGGGGTTATGCTGGTCATACAGTGAACATTTCTAGAACAATGCAGGGGGTTATGCTGGTCATACAGTGAACATTTCTAGAACAATGCATGAGTAATACTGGTCATAAACTGAACATTTCTAGAACAATACAGGGAGTTGTGCTGGTCATACACTGAACATTTCTAGAACAATACAGGGAGTTATGCTGGTCATACATGGAACATTTCCAGAACAATGCAGGGGGTTATGCTGGTCATACACTGAACATTTCTAGAACAATGCAGGGGGTTATGCTGGTCATACAGTGAACATTTGTAGAACAATGCAGGGAGTTATGCTGGTCATACACTGAACATTTCTAGAACAATACACGGAGTTATGCTGGTCATACACTGAACACTTCTAGAACAATACAGGGAGTTATGCCGGTCATACACTGAACATTTCTAGAACAATACATGGGGTTTTGCTGGTCACACACTGAACATTTCTAGAACAATGTAGGGAGTTATACTGATCATACACTGAACATTTCTAGAACAATGCAGGGAGTTATGCTGGTCATACACTGAACATTTCTAGAACAATGCAGGGAGATATCCTGGTCATACACTGAACACTTCTAGAACAATGCAGGGGGTTATGCTGGTCATACAGTGAACATTTGTAGAACAATGCAGGGAGTTATGCTGGTCAAAAGGTTTGTACACACGTGCGTTCACGGCAGGGGAGGACTGGCCCAGTAGGCTGAGGGGCAAATGCCCCCCAGGCTGGTCTCCAATGAAAAATTTGGGCTGCCACAAAAGTTATTAGTAAGTTATGTGCTTGAAAGGCTCAGCACACACCTCTAGCTCTAACATGGGTAAGGAACAGGAAACTTCTCCTTCAGATCATTTACCAGTCAGCCCGCCATTTCTTTAGCCGGTGTCATCAGCCTTTCAATTCATTAGCCAGTGTTGTCAGCCCTCCAGTTCGTTAGCCAGTGTTTTCAGTCATTCAGATGGTTAGCCAGTGTAAGTCAGCCCTCCGGTTCATTAGCCAGTGTTTGTCAGCCCTGTAGCTTAATTTTCAGTGTTTGCCAGCCCTCCAGTTCATTAGTTGGTGTTAATCAGCCCTCCAGTTCATTAGGAACAAAGGAAAATTTAGGTAAGTAAAACTTGACTTAGAAAATGTACTCGGGGTGAGGACATCAGAGTGATTCAGGTTCTTACCCTGGGTACTTGTAAGGGGAAGGGGGAGGTTTTAGGACAATAATACTCATTCACACTAGACTCATTTACACTAGACACGGATGGCAACAGACTGATTTTTGGTCCCTTCTGGTACGTGTGTAAGCAGCATTTTTTTAGGTATTTTTGCTGAAAATGGGCCTGGCTTAAAGGATGCTAGGATCTTTCCTGCTAATGTGCTGAATAAATTCACTTTAGCTCCAGTTGCAAGACAAACTTTAAAAACCTGCAGCCAGAGAATGCTGGGAGTTGCAGTTTTCGATCATCTGGAGGGTGCAAGTTTGACATCCCTGCTCCATTCTTCTATTTATTTCAATGGGTGATGAGATAACTTGTGTACAGGAATAGAGTTTCTGTTGGTTAGGCAGGCTAGACTGTGCATGGACAGCAGAGGGCACCATTGTACTTTTAAGCAAGATTCACCATTACAAACAATGGTCCTTAAAGGACAGACTCGGTTATTCTAAGAATGTTTGGTCGTCCTGCTATACACTATTTATGGAAACTTACTACAGACCTGGTGATAAAACATTGCTTGGATGGGAAGTGTCAAAGATATTAAGCAGGCGCTGACTTTGTATATTTCTCTATTCACATTCTTCCCGTTGAAATTACAAAGTGTGGAACATAAACAGATATTTGGCGTCTATTGCCCAGCAGAGCGCCAAAGCCTGAGAGTTCACCGGCCTTATAATAATAACATAGTAAAAATCCACCCAACGTGGGTCCGTACATGGGAACATTCTGTATGTAATGGGGGTGGAATTGATAAAGAATGGAACATGATAGAGGGGTTATGGCTCTCAAATTGTAGCTTCAGATAATGTAACGTTGTTTGAGTGAGTATAGTGACTCTTTAAAGGGACTGTCAACTATTAAAGCAAAAAACTGGTGACTTGTCAGTTATCTGCCTATATCCCAACTGTTATCTTTTTCAATTTAATACAAGTATTTGTAACCAGATATTTAATGATAATCTTTATTCCTTTCTGGGAAAGGTATCTGCCTCCTCCCACTGCTCAATGAGCTTTTCATTAGCTTAAGCATGTGCAGTGAAGGCAGCAGGAGAAACAGGAGCCAACAGCAAAAGGTGTGTGTGTGTTTATTTCTATAATGTGTTATCTGGTTAGGTTACATTCAGTATACTGTAACATAGTAACATAGTAACACAGTAATTAAGGTTGAATAAAGACATGCGTCCATCAAGTCCAACCTATTCACCCTCTATATATATATATATATATTTATTTATTTTTTTAACCCTACCTAACAGTTGATCCAGAGGAAGGCAAAAAAACCCAGCTAAAAAGGGGGAAAAAATTCCTTCCTGACTCCAAACGGCAATCGGAAAGTATCCCTGGATCAACCAGATCTATATGCATTAATACCAGTAATTCTCAACATTCTTTAGTTTTAGGAACTTATCCAGGCCTTTTTTAAAGCTATTCAATGAACTTGCCATTACCACATCTGCCGGAAGACAGTTCCACAATTTCTGTGACTTTTTTTCTGGTGACCATCATAAACCAATGGTAAATAAAATACATGCCAGGGGGTGTTTGTAGATCGGGGAGGGGGGCATAGGTACAGATGGGCAGCACTTCATATCCATTTAAAGGAATAACAACAGTTTATATTTTCTGCTTAATTCACCTACATCTGACTTTTGTGTTAATATTCCACTTTAATCACTAGTTCAATTTTATTTCTAGATGTTTCCCAAACCATAAAACTGACATGTTTTATAACAGACATTTGCCCAATATAAGTAGAGAAGGAGCCAGATGGCAGGAAAATCTTTTGGGAAGGATGTGTATGAAATTCTGGTTCTGTAAACATCTGTCAGATCAGATAACAAAATAATCCGAGAAAGAAACGTCAATCAGATAAAAGAAAACAGTTTAGGAACCAAATCAAAGTATTTATAGACAACATGGGCAAGAAATTAAAACTAATTAATCAGAAACATTCAAACTGCAACTTTACAGATCTATCTATCTATCTATCTATCTATCTATCTATCTATCTATCTATCTATCATCTCTCTATCTATCTTTCTATCTATCTATCTATCTATCTATCTATCTATCTATCTATCTATCTATCTATCATCTCTCTATCTATCTATCTATCTATCTATCTATCTATCTATCTATCTATCTAATCTATCTATATATCAGCTCTATCTATCTATCTATCTATCTATCTATCTATCATCTCTCTATCTATCTATCTATCTATCTATCTAATCTATCTACTATCCTATCTATCTATCTACTATCTATCTAATCTCAGCTCTATCTATCTATCTATCTATCTATCTATCAATCTATCTATCTATCTATCTATCTATCTATCTATCTATCTATCTATCATCTCTCTCTCTATCTATCTATCTATCTATCTATATATCAGCTCTATCTTCTATCTACCTACCGGTATCTATCTATCTATCTATCATCTATCTATCTATCTATCTATCTATCTATCTATCTATCTATCATCTCTCTATCTATCTATCTATCTATCTATCTATCTATCTATATATCAAGCTCTATCTATCTATCTACCGCTATCTATCTATCTATCTATCTATCTATCTATCTCTACTATCTATCATCTACTACATCTATCTATCTATCTATCAATCTATATATCTATCATCTCTCTATCTATCTATCTATCTATCTATCTATCTATCTATCTATATATCTCGCTCTATCTATCTATCTATCTATCTTTCATTCTATCTATCTATCTAACCGTAATCTACTATCTTCTATCATCTATCTATCATCTATCTATCTATCTATCTATCTATCTATCAATATATATATCTATCTATCATCTATCTATCTATCTATCTATCATCTATCTATCTAACTATCTATGTATCTATCTATCTATCTATCTATCTAACATCTATCTATCTACTATCTATCTATCTATCTATCAATACATATATCTATCACTCTCCTATCTACTATCTATCTATCTATCTATATATCAGCTCTATCTATCTATCTATCTATCTATCTTTCATTCTATCTATCTATCTACCGGTATCTATCTATCTATCTATCATCTATCTATCTCTATCTATCTATGTATCTATCAATATATATATCTATCTATCATCTATCTATCTATCTATCTATCATCTATCTATCTAACTATCTATGTATCTATCTATCATCTATCTATCATCTATCTATCTAACTATCTATCTATCATCTCTCTATCTATCGTATCTATCTATATAATCTATCAATATATATATCTATCATGTATCTATCTATCTATCTATCTATCTATCTATCTATCTATCTATCTATCTATCTATCTATCTATCTATCTATCTATATATCAGCTCTATCTATCTATCTATCTATCTATCTATCTTTCATTCTATCTATCTATCTACCGGTATCTATCTATCTATCTATCATCTATCTATCATCTATCTATCTATCTATCTATCTATCAATATATCTATCTATCTATCTATCTATCTATCTATCTATCTATCTATCATCTATCTATCTATCTATCTATCTATCTATCTAGCTATCATCTATCTATCATCTATCTATCTATCTATCAATATATATATCTATCATCTCTCTATCTATCTATCTATCTATCTATCTATCTATCTATCTATATATCAGCTCTATCTATCTATCTATCTATCTATCTTTCATTCTATCTATCTATCTACCGGTATCTATCTATCTATCTATCTATCTATCTATCTATCTATCTATCTATCTATCTATCTATCTAGCTATCATCTATCTATCATCTATCTATCTATCTATCAATATATATATCTATCTATCATCTATCTATCTATCTATCTATCTATCTATCTATCTATCTATCTATCTATCTATCTATCTATCTATCTATCTGAACAACTAGTGTGCACTCCACCTTCCAGACTTTTTCCAGTCTTGCCTGGGTGCTTCCTACTTCTATCTACCTACCTACAGTATATATCTTTCTATTATCTATCTATTATTGATCTATCCATTTATATATATATAAATACAATCTATCTACTATATCTACCTATCTATCTTCTATATATCTTTCTATTAGCTATTATCGATCTATATATAAATATTATCTATCTTTCATCTGTCTATTATATGTGTGTGTATATATATATATATAAGCAAAGAAAGGCACACATGCAAAAGTGCAACAAAGTGCAGGCAACGTTTCGGTCTGTGTTCTAAGACCACAGACCTGTCAAGATATATATATAAATTAAATAAGCCAATTATCACTCCATTCAGATGTATAGATCACCTGGGTACCGCTCAGAAAAGTAATGATATCAGAAGAAACTAAGGCACTCACAGGATTTAAAGTAAAAGTAAAACTTAACTTGGATTAAAACGCTATATCTATGCATTTCAGCTCATTCAAAAGCCGTCCTCAGGATATGACGAAATGAGAGTAGTAAGTTTATATAGGCTTTGTACTGGCATACCTAGCGGATAGAGTGAATAATAATAAATTGTGTCATCAAGGAGTTACATTACCATATACAAGTACATGAGACACAGGGTGAGTAACTCTTTATATTTAACAGTGGGTGGGGGGCAATATTATCTATAATTAAAGGAATAGTTCACTGCAAAAGTGAACTATTCCTTTAATGCATTGATTGAAGACTGGGAGGTTAAGGAGCTATACATGTGGAGCCAGGAACGAAAATAGAACAAAGTTACCTGTTGCGCAATCCTCCTCTGCAGCACTGAAATTCCCGACCGATTTCTGGTTCTGTTTAACTATAGCGCGCATTATCTTGCATTCGCTGTATAGTTAATTGTAACCAGGAATCGGTCGGGACCTGTCAATGCTGCTGCGGTGGATCGTGTGAAAGGTAAGTTTCTTCTAACTTCGTTCCTGGCTCCATACGTATAGCTCCTCAACCTCCCGGTCTTAAATCAAGGCATTAAAGGTATAGTTCACTTTTCAGTAAGTCATGTGACACTGATAATGACATAGCTATTTAGCATTTATCTGCATATGAAAGTCAATGTGTATATGCATGTATGTATGTATGTATGTATGTATGCATGTATGTATGTATGTATGTATGTTCCAGAAAAAATTCTGAACGGCTGGGAAAAAATTTGAAGAGACTTGGTATACCTACATTTCAGGACCTGGAAAAAACCATTTACAACTTTTACAAACCGCCCCTTTTAAATTAATGGGGGTGTGATCCAACCTTTGTGCTGTCATCTGTTGGTGAATTGCGTGATAACCTGAAGAGAGATCTAGAGTCCTGCATTGTGTCTGGTACCTGTGGATCACCTGATTTGCAGATTTCGGGTACACTACAGTGAGTTTGAATGGGATTGTGGGTCAGGTTTGGTTATAAAGCTGTGGGTTTCAGGTCTGTTGTGGTGTGCGGGTGCTGGTCGGATCAGCAAGCGAGTCTGCTTGCAGGTCTGTTTCGGATATGGGTTGGGTTGCAGGTCTGACTACTTAGGGGTCAGTCCAAGTGCTATTATGGATCCCACCACCAAAGCAAGTATGGGTCGGGTGCAGGTAACAGTTTTGGTGGGTGCAGCACAGGTTGCAGGTCTGCTATGGTTTAATTTCTGTGTGGGTAAAGGTTTTACAGTTGCGGGTCAGGTGCAGGTCTGAAAAATTAGACCCGTGCAGGTCTCTAATCTGACCTTTGTGCTGCCATCTATTGGTGATTTAAGTTAACACTAAGAGATAATTTGCAGGACATTCATAGCCCTGTTTTGTTGAATATGTATGTAAACATGTTCTTGTTCTTCCTTTGACTTAATTAAAAGCTTTGTGAGTCATCTGATATTTTATTATTTGAGGATAGGACATGATTTCGTATGCATTAAATCTCTAGACATAATGAGAACTTCCCAGACATTGTTTGCTGGTTTTTGCCCCTTTGCTAAGATGCACAAAATGCAATTAACATTGGGGAAATCGGTAAAGGCCATTTCAGCCTGTTATACCATCACATTTTATACATAGGGTAAAGGATCATGCACTGGATTCCTGTTTGAGATTTTTATTGCGCACATCCCATAATAGTTATTATTAATAATACTAATCTAATAATAATAATTATTATTATTGTAATGTCTCCATCTCTCTGTTTAACCCCTTCCCCAACTTCCCCCTTTCTCCCTTTTCATCCATTTCTCTCTCTTTTTCATATGAACCCAACGGTCTATTTCTGCTTTCTGTTGGTGTGTAAACATGTCCAATTTGATTGATGGACAATTACACCAATCAGAATAGAATTTGGCAGTAACACTGGAAAAAGCACCTTGCTCTTTATAAAATAGATTTATATACATGTATAATAAATGCACAGGAAAACCGGATACCTCCTGTGGTGGAATGTAATAGAATTAGTAATGTAAGATAATCACATCATATACACTGGCTGTGATCATGCATAGAATATCCTCCAGTTATTAACCTTTTGATGGCAGCAACAATTTGCTTTGTAAAACCTTCAATCAAAGGCAATAAGAAGCTGGGCTGCATTCCTAGAGGGTTCCCCAAGTTGCTTTGTAATAAATGTCCCCATCATGTTTATAATGTTACTTACATAAGAGTATCTGCTTATCTTGATCCAGAGCAAGGGGGAAAAAGACAAGGGAATTTATTTAAAAAGAAAGGGAAAGTAAAGACTCATTTTAACTTAAGTTATAGGGACTGTGAAACCACAACCATTTGTTTAAAAGAGAATTTGGTATTATCTAGTACAGTATCTGGAAGAAGAAGAAGGAATCTGCCCCAGCACCAAACAAAACAAGGCTGGTCAAGGCTCATTGAACCTGGAGCTCCAGATATTTGAATATTCACAAGCATTGGGAAATACAAAAAGGGAGGAGAATGTATACAAAACACCCCCCCCCCATAGGGACATCTACAGGGAGATTCAATACAAGTTCTTATCGTTTAAAATGGTGCTAATTTTGCCCCAACCAATCAGATGTTAGCTTTCAAATGTTAAATAAAATCTGATTGGTTGGGGCAAAAGTAGCACCATTTTAAATGATAAGAACCTTTATTGAATAACCCTGACATAGACACATTGTTAAATAAAATATCCATTTAAGGGACTCCTCGTTTATTATACAAGTCAATAAAATACTTTAATAATATATCTGCATGAAAAGGTAAAAGATTAAAATATTCTATTCCTTCTGTAGTGTTGATTGCTGTAAGATCTTGGGTTTCTTGAAGGGGAAATCACTCAACTGGATAATTGAAAATGGAACTAAAGACTTACATCCATCAACTTAAATGCCACCAGGTGTAGTTTCATGATTTAACCTTCTAGGGTTTCGGGTAGAGAGATAGGGAGACATAGTTAAATAATATTTAAAGGGGGGAAGAAACCAGTGATGAGTATTTTTTTTCTCCTTCTTACATGAAACTCTTAATAAGCAGACTTGGAAAAAGGCAAAGTATAGTATATTATTGCAAATTGAAAACTTGTTTGTGTGATGTAATATTTTTATTACATATGGAATACATATGCTTTTGCAGTTTTATGGTGTCTATACACTCTGCATGGCATGATAATACTATGGACATGCCCACAAACCATGGACCCACCCACTAACCATGGACCCACCCACTAACCATGGGCACACCCACTAACCATGGGCACACCCACTAGACATGGACACACCCACTAACCATGGGCACACCCATTAACCATGGGCACACCCACTAACCATGGGCACACCCACTAACCATTGTTCCCTGTTTGCAGTACATGACAGGAATAGAGAAATCCAATAATCAAAAATGTGTTTAAATTAATGTTTGTATGAAGGAAACATAACAAGGTGTACCTGTTAGTGAGACCTATTTAACATGTTCTGGACTGAGATGTACTGAGCTGTGGTTTTTGCAGCACAAAGTGTAATAATGTAAATGAACACTAATTACCATGTGTTAATAAATATTCACATCAAATTAAATACAGCTTTCTGTCTGGATATATTAAATGGCGTAATGCATTATCTTTGCAGTTTTTTCGAGATGGTAACTGTTTGAATAAAACAAAATACCTGATTTGGTTTGGTCCAGTTACACATGGTATGGTCCAGTAAACTATGTTTTTTCAACCAAGCTGCTTTAAGCCTCGTACACACATATGATCTTTGCATCGATGAATGACCCACAACCACAATGCACACGGGCAGCGAACGGCTGTAACGGAAAGCAAACACACGTAAGATTATCGTCTGAAGCACCCATTGGTCTCGGGTGTGCATGCGTTCAGGGGTCATGGTCGGTGCAAAGATTATACGTGTGTATGAAGCTTAAAACTAGGACCGAGAACTTTAACCTTTAAAAATACTTTATGTACAACTGCCCTTAACAGAACTGACACGTTTACATAAAATGGAACCTCCACCGTTCTGAAGATTTTACAGCAGTCGTATAAGATTAACAATATCTATATATAGTATGCATAGCGCAAAATCAATGGCTATTAGATGAAGTGGGTAAGATTAGTGTGTGGAAAGCAGATTAGTTCTCTGTATTTTAATAGAAGACAAATACATTTTCAGGGAAAATTTGGAAGACAAATATGAGAACATGTGGATAGGAATAAACTGTCAGGGAGATTCGATAAAAGTTCTTATCGTTTAAAATGGTGCTAATTTTGCCCCAACCAATCATTTTTATTGAATAACCCTAATTGTTTGGTAAAGTGTATCGGTAAAAATGTTGTTTTTTTTCTGGTTTCATGTGTTAAAATTTACTGAGCTATAGAAGTGAACGGTAATGTAGGAAAACAGACATTTAGCTCTCATGAAACAGTTAAGCCCCCATGCAAGTGCACAATATTTTGAGCGATTTAGTAAGTTAGATTGAATCACTCAAAATATCAAAAGCAGTTTCCCGTTTTTAGGATCAACCGCTTGACAATATCAATTGGAAAAATGAAGGTCGGACCAGGCAGGAAATTTTCTGCCAACCTTTTCTTCAAGTCCCCATTTCAATGGGAAATCTGCAGAAAGATCAGAAGCTCAAGGTTCTTCGAGATATTCTTCCAATCGGATTTACGATCAATGCACTCGAATGGAAGAACATCTGCTCATGTATGTCCAGCTTTAAGGTGACCACTAATTCTATCTAAAAATTCTATCTAAAAATTAGATTCTAGTTTTTAGTCTCCTTATGTATATTTCTGGACCATACCATTATGTACAACTGGTACAAACCATATTTGGTTGTATCCAATTATGGATATATTCGTCCACAATAACATCTTAGAATTTACATTTTTTAAAGTTATGCCATTATTATTCATTTTCACCTAGGGAAAGAAGCCATATGAGTATTTATAGCGTTTGTGGTTACAATGTTATAGCATTTGGCTAATAGTCGGAATCCTCTTGAATCTGCATTTGTCATTGTGTTTCATTATAATAAAGATATATAGCTAAATCCCCTGATAGGAACATACACGGGAGTAAATAATCTATCACTTCTATATAATTTAAAGAGACATGCACTGCCGTAATGTACTACAAAATGCACTACCGTAATGTACAACAAAATGCACTACCGTAATGTACAACGAAATGCACTACCGTAATGTACCATGAAATGCACTACTGTAATGTACAACAAAATGCACTACCGTAATGTACCATGAAATGCACTACCGTAATGTGCAACAAAATGCACTACCGTAATGTACAACGAAATGCACTACCGTAATATACTACCATGATGTAAAACAAAATGCACTACCGTAATGTACAACAAAATGCACTACCGTAATGTACAACGAAATGCACTACCGTAATGTACTACCATGATGTAAAACAAAATGCACTACCGTAATGTACAACAAAATGTACTGCCTTAATGTACAACAAAATGCACTACCATAATGTACAACGAAATGCACTACCGTAATGTACAACAAAATGCACTACCGTAATGTACTACCATGATGTAAAACAAAATGCACTACCGTAATGTACAACAAAATGCACTGCCGTAATGTACTAGTGTAATGTATAACAATACGCACTGCCGTAATGTTCAACAAATGCACTACTGTAATGTACTACCGTAATGTACAACAAAACTCACTACCATAATGTACTACCGTAATGTACAACGAAATGCACTACCGTAATGTACAACAAATGCACTACTGTAATGTAATACTGTAATTTACTACAGAAATGTTGATCACAAACCATGATCCCTCTGGGAAACCTGGTTGGAATGTTAGCTGGTAAAATTGCCTCCCCCACCTGTTACGATTGATTCAACATTCCTGGCGTAATTGTCATAATGTAAGGCCAGTGTATGGCGCCATTACATCATACAGCTTTCTATCTTTATCTTAGGAAATCTTAGTACAGAGAAGAAATAACTGTTTATTAACATTGCAGCTTTAAGCTCTGATAATTCAGGACTAGATATGGTCGAACTTCATAAAGTTTGGTCTGTTTTCGAACTTTCGAACTTTAGTAAAAGTTCAAAAGTTCGAATTCGGACCCATTAAAGTGGGGGAGTGATAGTTTAAAAAGTTTGGATGATTTACAGCTAAACTAACAATGGTAACTTACTGTAAATGGCTGTGGCACCTGGGAAATGGTCTGGGGAACATGTCACTAACACCAAAACATTTTTTAAACACTTCGTAAACATGAATGGGCAATTGTTTGCACAAGCTACATAAGAGTGTTACGGCCAATTCGAGGGTTACCGAAAATAGAACCATAATTTCAAGGGTTAGCGAAATTGAACAATACTTTCGAGGGTTAGCGAAATTGAACAATACTTTCGAGGGTTAGCAAAATTTAATGATACTTTTGAGGGTTAGTGAACGATACATTCAAGGGTTAGTGCATGGCTCATAAATTTGATAATTCGATAATTAGCGAAAGTCCGGAAAGTTCAAAAGTCACAACAATAAGGATGGACATGCCCTTTAATAACAAACAACAATAAGGAACAACAATAAGGATGGACATGCCCTTTAATAACAAACAACAATAAGCATAAGAATAGAAATACCCCAGTTTTGTGCATTTTGTTAATGTAATTAACGATTAAGCTATTTAATATTGATATTGCGACAGATTCGCAAAATAGAAAATAGTTTTCCATATGTGTCCCATGGGAGGCTGATAATGTTCCTTGGAATGTTTATACTCAGTGTGTGTAGGGGTGAATAGCCATAAGACTGCAGCACAGGAATAGGAATCTGGGAAGCAGGAAGAAGGAAACTTCTCAAGACTGGAAACAGAATCTTAAAATCACAAACGTTGCCTGTTTTTTTTTTTAACAAATACTTTAAATAGTAGCCAATGTGACCTCTTAAAATACTGCACTTGATATTTTGAAACATTGTTATTTACAGTAATTAGGTACATTATATTTTATAGTAGGTCAGACTATTAGTTCCGTCTAAAAATAAATTATAAATACATTTTCAACCAATCCTACTATTCCCCACTGGCTCGGGAGCGTGCTCATTGATCTTTTATCAGGAGTAGAGGAGCTGCCCAATGAGGAGCAAGTGTAAATGAAAGTGTTAGTAAAAGTGCTTTAGTGGAGCATTTTAATGATTTTACACAGATATATATTTTTGCTTTAAATTAAAGGGAAACTTTATACCAAAAAAAGTTTTTTGTTTTCAAGGATGTAGGTCACAAAAAATAAGTGTTTTATTTTCAACTCCCCCTTTAAAGTGGACTGCTTGCAATAAATGCAGGCTAGGAATAAATAAATAATTAGGGTTATGCAACGACCTGGGGACATGTATGAACATATCAGCTGGCAGTTTTTACAGGTCCATCCGAGTGGATGGGATGCGTTAATAACACAGACACACTTTTATGTCATTTATGAAATAGTCCTCAATGATATAAAGTTTGGTTTGGGGTTGGTGATACTGCCTCTTTAAATATTGATATACTAAAGGACATCGAAAGCCTCAGAACAACATTGAATTAGAAGCAGATCGCCTTGATATAAAAACAGTAATCAGTGTCTCACCTCTCATTTTAATATGGTTGTTGAGAAATGTAACTTTCTAACATGAGGTTTGTGTATTTTTTCCCAGTGTTCTGGTATCGCACAGTGTGGTCACTGACCATTGTGTTCTTTACACATGCTCAGTCCTAAGCTACTGCAGGAACTTTTTACAGTTGGTCACACCCACTAGTAGCCTCTAGCCAATCCTCTTACAGGACAGAGTAGGCAAGGGAGCATGTGACTGACTGGTGTGGCCAGTCACTGTACATACACACTGTTATTTCATCCAGTTCTTTAAGTGGTAACATTTACTTTTTTTGCCATTTACTGTATTGCTTCTTTACAGTTTATTGGTGTTTTTAGAGGGGATATGTTCAGATTCTGGTGTAAAAATCAAAGTGTAAAAATTTGGGTTTAGTTCTCCTTTAATCTTCTGGGGTCCGATCTCCTTATATAAAGGCAATGCTTTCTTCTACACAAATTCATTTTCTTCTCCTATAGCTATAGGCTGTTTTCCCAATCTCCCTGAACACAGTGATTTTCCCCCAATTTCCCTGCAGTTTTCATGAAATCTAAATATTTGAAATCATGTTTAAACAAGGGTGACATTTGGAATGGATGATATCCTGGCCTCTGTCTGTCTCTCTGCTCTGATTTTCCTATTACCTTACTTGAGGCTCAATTAACCCTTAAGACCCTAGGGTGGAGCAGAATGAATATTTCTCCCTAATTAGTAGAGTGTAGATTTCTCTCCGTAGATAACGAAAAAAAATAAATAAATAGGAATAATCCACCTTCACTTGACCATTTATTGGTGCTCTGTGTTGGTACTTTATAGCCGTGTTGTTACTTTAAGATGCAGTCAGTAAAAACTTTAATGGACGCAAATGAATGAAAACGTGCCATTGCTGGTAATGGGCGATCACCTAGACCTCGCTAGGTCTATTCCCCCAGTTTCGCAATGTAAACTTACTTACCTGTCCTCGTTCCATGAAATCCTGAAAGCAGCAGAAAGGGCCGGACCAGCAGATGCTAAATGATTGGCTCGGAGCAGCAGTAGGGGGAGGGAGGAGGGGAACCCCACTGCGCATGCCAGAAACTTCTAGGAGGACGAATTAGAGGTGGGAATGGATTGCACCAGGGAAAGGCTCCTACTCTTCAAATTCCTTGACTGTGTTTCGGCCATACAGGAGAACAAATGCAGCAGAAGAGAAAGGTAGAGGTAATTTAACACTACACAGTGTGCTCAACATTGGGGCAAATTTATGTTGGAGGGGTGGACCTGCCCTTTAAGTTTCCAACTGCCCCCTATGGGCGATACTGTGTGGTGGCAAAATAACACACGGTATCGTTATTTTGTGCCGTGGTTGATATTTTAAGACCATGATGCTAACTACACTCATCGTTATAAAGTGCCAATATACTGGATTTTACACTGGTTCCAAAGGAGAATCAAAAAACATAAATCCACGAAAGGTCACTTATAGTTTATATTTTTTTATATTTAGAATAATTTATGGCCTATGCACGAGTGTACAGCTTAGAGCGAACATTGTTTTATCATTAATTATTGAAGTAAGGAGAAGTAAAGCTAAAATATAAATAGATTTGATAATTCCTCACTAGCAGATGTAACTGTCCTTTCTGAAATCTGCAGCACTGAGGAGAAATCATCTGTAAATTGCAGGTCTATGGCATTTCTTAATTTCTGCAGCATTCCTTTCCAGTAGGTAACAATGTGTTTTCTGACTGCTCAGTGATCACTGTACTTGACAGTTGTAGAAACTAGCAAGGGAAGAGAAGGGGTGGGATAGAGAATATCAATTATAGAATTAATTAATTTTATATTTTAGCTTTAGTTCTGGTAAATTACAATAGAGATACCCTGTAAATGATGTGATAACTGATGATACTTTGCTTTCTTTTTCCCATGATTCTCTGTGGCTGGTGATGTTTGATGTTGTTAGCTTTATTTAAATGTACAGGGTTGGTGCCAAACTAAGATCTGGCTGAATTTAAGGCGTTACCAGCAGCAGAGCATTTTGGGAAGAAGACCACAAATCGTTCAGGCATTTGTATCAATTTTAAACTAGAGTTTAGAACATTGTCATTCAATAAGCAGACCCAGATGCGGAAATTAACAAATAATGGAATGATGGATCATCCCAATGGGTTTATTAACCCTTGTTTACTATATACAATAATCATTTATCGCCTAGACCAATTCTAGAATCATTCAGCTGATAATCTAACATGCTGGGTAGAAATGTGAACAAATTCAGGGTTTTTCAATAAAAGCTCTTATCATTATAAATGGTGCTCATTTTGCCCCAACCAATCAGATGTTAGCTTTCAAATGTTAAATAATATCTGATTGGTTGGGGCAAAATTAGCGCCATTTTTAACTATAAGAACTTTTATTAAATCTGGTTGTTTATTTTACTGGTAATAAAGTGTAGAGGAACAAGACACAGGCTGGTAAGAAGGATCATTAATATGTAAAAGGTAATAAGCAACGGAGCTGAGAAAATCAAACACATTTCTGCAATGTCTGGGAATGATCTGTAGGGTGAGTGACAAGTATCGCTCATGTTGTATCCAAGGCGCACTTCACAGAAAGGATTTTAATAAAAGATCCGACTGCCTTGGCTGTTTATAACAATGTGTGTGACCCTGGTTCACCTTTAATATTCTCCCATGCTTACAGATAAGGTTTTTGTTACCCTTTAACCTCCCTGCTACTTATGAACAGACGGGGTTGTTAATGTCTGACGGTTTGCTCTTGGGTATATTTAGAAATGAAGTTTTTTGGCATTACTGGATGCCAGAATTAGGGTAGGAGCAGGTCTAACATGGAAACTGGATATTAAAAGGCAAACAAACCTTTCTTTTTTTTATACCTTCTTTTGCTTTTTTTTTTTTTAGAATTTAATAAGGGTGCAAAAGTATGTTTATGCTTTAATGTTTTCTAACTGTAGTAGACCAGTAAAAAGGTAACAGCTGATGTAGATGCATATTGATTAAATATTAAAGGGCCAGAGAGTGAATTATTGTTTAGAATTTTTTTTTAACTTGTTTTGAAAAAACTTTGCCTGTTGTCGTATTGTTCATCAGTCTTATAACAGTCCAAGGGAAAATGCTGGGAGTTGTAGTTAATTCATAGCTGTGGGGGTTGATCCGACCCAGCTATTCTGACTCTAACTATAATTTACTCTGCCTGCTGTCTGTGCCTTGCATGTCCTCTGCTTTGAATTGTGATGTTCTTGAAAGTTGCATGCCACATTGTCAGATGAGAGGACTGAATATTTAACTCATTGTGTACCAGTTGTGTCATCATCCTACTACAACATTCACACAAGATCTCTGCGGTCTGCCAGCTGCTCTTACAAGGGGGGTTAACTGTTTCATTGCCAAAAGTCAAGTGTTAATCACTGTGTGAACACATGGTGTAATTTTGCATTGGAGGTACAGTGAACACAGTCTGTAACTGACTTAATGAATGCTCTTGGTCTGGAAGGCAGCAGGTGAACGTTAACCCAGTGGCAGTCAGGGGCGGGTGGGTGGTAAAAGTGGCTACTGTGTAAAAAAGTGGGAGTCTACAGCTGCTGTTAAACTACAAATCCCAGAATCCCCTACTTTTGAATATTTCTTATGTATTTTTTTTTTGCTTCCCAAAAAAATTCCCTTCATAAAGGGAGAAGCACAAACTGGGCTGCGATCCGATTGGTTAATGAATGAGTGTGAGCCAATCAAGAATTAGTTTAAATAACTACTGAAAATAAAATATTAAGAAAAAAATCTAATTGGCTCAGTGCAATCGGAATTATAATTGGCTCTCCCACGCACCCCAGACCGAACTCCAGCGTAGTAACCAATTAGAATTGTCTTACAAAGTGGAAAGTTTACTTAATGATAAATGATAAAAAAAAATCTTAATGGCAATGGACTATTTTATGCTGGAAAATAAAACAGTGGGAGGAGGATTCCAGTATTCGCCAACAATCTATCCAGTGTTTGGGGTCTTCCATGAAGATATATGGTAGAGGAACGACCTATTATTCCTGCAGGCAGTGCTATTTTATGCAAGGAAATGATAGTGCTATGTTGGTTATCACCCAAATGCCCTAGAATTAAGAATTAAGAATTAATCTCATACGAAGAGAACTAAGCATACCAAGTTCTTAAAGTTTAGATTTCTTTATTCATTTAAGTGTAACCTGCCATAGTATATATATATATATATATATATATATATATATATATATACAGTATATAGCCTTTGGACAATGCACTAGTAAAAGCATAGCAGATAATGTAACCAATAATAATGCTAAATATACAAAAGCCTATAAATTTAGCCTATCATTTATCTGGATCCTACTTTGAAATGGTATGACAATAAAACAAATTCTACCTAGTGAAATGGTTTATTGATACCCTATTGATACCCCATTGATACCCTATAGATACACTATTGATACCCCTTTGATACCCTATTGATACCTCATTGATACCCTATTGATACCTTATGGATACACTATTGATACACCATTGATACCCTATTGATATACTATACCCCATTGATACCCTATTGAAACCCTATTGATAACCTATAAATACACTATTGATACCCCACTGATACCCTATTGATACTCTTCCTCTCTAGATTGACAGCTCCTATATATTAAAATGAACCCCTCCTCTCTCTCTCTGTTTGTTGCCTTGGAGCTTTATAAATAATAATAATAATGAATCATAAGCCTTGTTTTTTCTATATTCAGCCCATGGTGCTCTTCTCCTTATGCACATAGTGTTATGTGTTACTAATAATAATAATGTGCAACAGAAGGCAGAGGGAGAGAGAGGGAGGTTGATAAGAGTCTCATACCAAGTGAGAGCAGCACAGTTAATAGGGTGTCTAGGTAACAGGAGCTTCGGAATAAAACTCTAGTGCCACAGCAGCTGTGGGGTTAACAGGACCCCATAAGAAGTGAGACACAGAGGGAGAAGATCCAGTTGTGCTGCTCAGAGCACAGGGAGGACCTGATCCTGCAGACGCCCCTTTCTGCCCATGTTTGTGTCTCTCCTGCTCCCCCTGTGCCTCTCTCTCTATCCTTTGCTTCCTTTACATGCCTGACTCAGACACATCCAAGCCCCCCCAGTAGACAGGCAGCCCTGCCTGCTCTCATCCCAGGCTTACTGAAGAAGGGGAGGGGGATGTCTTCTTGCCTTGTAGTTGGAGAGACCCTGCCTGCAGATGTTCCCTGGTTCAGCTCCTGATCATTGCTGCTCTTCCAGCAGTAGATGCACGTTGTGGTAGCCACATTGGGAACTGGCTGAGCTTGGAGGAGACTCTTAGACTGAGAGGACTTGACCCCAGTGGCTGACAGGTGGGGGGGAGGGGGGCCTGGAGCTGAGAGACCTGTGGATTTGAACCAAGTGGGAACCTACAAGTCCAAAACGCTGAAGGACCCAGAGGACCATCTGGGGAACTACTTATGTCCTTCAGCCCTGGAAGAGGTTTTAACTTGGATGATTTATTTGGGAAGAAGCTCAGAAGTTGCACACAGGGACCGGTAAACCAAACCTTCCCCTGGAAGCCCCATTGTGGAAAGCAAAGTTGGATTTCCCGAACAACTGCACTTGGGTGAGGAAGGGAACCGTCTCCAATACCCACCAAGTTGACCCTTTGTTGGCCAGGGGTGAAGCGGGTGGTTGTTCCTCTGGTGGGGGTGTTTGGAAGTGGTCGAGAAGACGACGAAAGGAGAAGGAAAGGCAGCTGGAGCCCCTGCCTTGAATATGGGCACTTTGAGGGACCTGCAGTATGCTCTGCAGGAGAAGATAGAGGAGCTCAGGCAGAGGGATGCCCTGATAGACGAGCTGGAGCTCGAGTTGGACCAGAAGGACGAGCTCATCCAGAGGTTACAAAATGAACTGGATAAGTATCGATCAGTGATCAAACCTGCCACCCAACAGGTCCACAAACAGAACCCCACCACCCTGGGGGAGCAGAGGACCAAGAGGCAGGCTATCTCTGCAGAGCCAACTGCCTTTGACATCCAAGACCTCAGTCATGTCACCCTTCCCTTCTACCCCAAGAGCCCACAGTAAGCAGCAGCCTTGTGTCCTTGTCACATCTTGTCCTTTCCTAGTTCTGTATTGTTCTCTTGTTCTTGTCTCTGTCCATTGTATATAGACAGTCTCCTGTTACCTTCTGCTTTCCATTCTGTGTTACTAACTCTTCTGTCTGGTCCCATCTATGTCTTGTTCCATGTCAAGGTATGTAAATATATATGTCTATATCTGTATCTATAGATAGGGAACTTTCTGATGTATAAGGGGGTTAAATACATTGGATGTTGGGGACTCTTTTCATCTGTCAAATACCAGGGAACTTTCTGATGTATAAGGGGGTTAAATACATTGGATGTTGGGGACTCTTTTCATCTGTCAAATACATGGCAGTGCTCTGTAGGCTTGGAAAGGGTGTATTTAAAGGGATATCCTAGAAAGGAAGATGAGTTACCTGTTAAAGATTACTCAGTAACCCCCCTTTAGAATGTTGCTGCCCCTCCTGGATTAAAATTCCCAACAACTGTCATTGCAAAGTTCTAGGTTCTCATCAACTTCACTCATTTTCCTGGTAAGAGAAGGCAAGGTCCCATCATGCACCTCACCAGTTGGGGATAAACTACAACTCTCTGTGCTTTACTCAGTAATGAATTAATTCAGAGTGGACTTTACTTATTCCAATTGTGTCTTTCCTTTGGGTGACATTGTTAGTAAGGTTCCACCATATACACCCCCTTGTTATCCAGTAAACTGTGCAGGATCCCTGTCTGGAATGTAAACATTAATATGACCAACCTCCTGTTGATTTACTACAATCATATGTGACCGGTAGTTCTATGTATAGAACATACAGGGGCTGCAGTTACTTTGTATTCATTCCAGGGAGCCAGGAAATTGAAATTCCCCCCGCAGTAAAATGATGGCCAGGCGGCGGACTAATCCTGATCCATACTGGGTTACATTATAGGACAGGAATTCCAACAGCAATGGCTTAGCTGTGGGGCTGTTTAGGGTATTCACCTTTAGGGAGTAGGGCCACTCAGACATCATCTGTTAAAGGGCGCATTTCCATTTCTATATATTATATATCTGGGCTGTTACATTTTACAGCCCTTAGCTTTTAAACTACATTTCCCATCATCCTCATACATCACAGGGTCCCTTATCCCTGACAAACCAAGTAGTATTTTAGGATTGGTTTCCTATAGAATAATACAAAGCACATTTCTCATCATTGTTCCCTGAATGGCTCCATGAACAGCACTTATCCTTGGTTTAAAAGATCTCTGTGGTATAAAGAAATGTACCTTGTGTCCTTGAGTATTCATGTAAAAGTTCACCGAGGGCAGACAAACAACCAACTTATAGAATCAGCAAGATAAAACGTTAGCGTCAATCTGTACACAAAGACCAAAAGATTACTGGACCAAAGAGCTAACAGTCTATATGAATTAAGGAAGATTACAGTGTGTCTTTGCTATTATCTGTCGGTGTTAAGATTTCTAAATGACATGGTAGAGATGTTGTCATTGTAATGTAGGCATATGACTTGGGCTGGGTACACACCAGCAGATATTTTCGGGCCGACTGGCCGACTCACGTCACTTTCGGTCAGTCTTGATCGGACGAACAAA
The DNA here is from genome assembly GCA_019447015.1 of Hymenochirus boettgeri. Taxonomy (NCBI): domain Eukaryota; kingdom Metazoa; phylum Chordata; class Amphibia; order Anura; family Pipidae; genus Hymenochirus; species Hymenochirus boettgeri. The sequence continues at coordinate 28,365,516 of CM033475.1, read as the reverse complement.
CGATCGGACGTGTCGGTAAATTCCGATGGTTCCCTATGGGGCCGCATGATCGATCGTTTGCAAATTCAGCCGCGACCGAATTTGCTGCGACCAACGGACATTTGTCCCGGCCAATTGCTCGCTCATGGCGAGCGCTCGGTCGGTACAAATAGTTCCTCAGTGTGTACCCAGCCTTGCCCACCAATCATAAATTAGGTGAGGGAAAGACCAGATCATCTCTAAACAAACAATTTCAGTGCAGGGTCACATGTCATTCATTTTCTTATGCTGGGAAATCCATTTAAGTGAAATGAGCTTCTTTATACGGCTCACGTTGCTGGGACCTTATTAACAGAAAGGTATGAAAATTTCCCTTGAATACAGAGCCAACCAAACGTTCAGTCATTTTGAAGGGCTTTATGCATTCCCGTAAGAAGTGCTTTGTAGGCATTGGGAATCAAAGCCCACGTGGTTTAGATATTCAACTGGCATTGGATGATGTTTCCCAGTCATAACACAAATCAATAAAAGCAGCATGGCAGATAGGAGAGTAATAATGGCAGTAAAATAGGAAAAAAAAGTGTCTGTTACTGGTCTGAAACTTCAGATGGAGACATTAATTCAAATGGAGACACAGTACTTCAGATGGAGACAGTACTTCAGATGGAGACACTACTTCAGATGGAGACACAGAACTTCCGATGGAGACACAGAACGTCAGATGGAGACACAGAACTTCAGATGGAGACACAGTACTTCAGATGGAGACACTACTTCAGATGGAGACACAGAACTTCAGATGGAGACACTACTTCGGATGGAGACACAGAACTTCAGATGGAGACACAGTACTTCAGATGGAGACACTACTTCAGATGGAGACACAGTACTTCAGATGGAGACACAGTACTTCAGATGGAGACAGTACTTCAGATGGAGACAAAGTACTTCAGATGGAGACACAGTACTTCAGATGGAGACACAGAACTTCAGATGAAGACACATTACTTCAGATGGAGACACAGTACTTTAGATGGAGACAGAACTTCAGATGGAGACACAATACTTCAGATGGAGACACAGTACTTCAGATGGAGATGGAGTACTTCAAATAAAGACACAGTACTTTAGATGGAGACACAGTACTTCAAATGGAGACACAGTACTTAGAACCCTCATCAGATTCTAAAGAACCTTTCGTACATAACACTCAAGTGCTGATAATCTGCATTATGCATCTAGGTGCATTATAGCATCATTATAATAATAATTATTATAAATGAAAGATATATGTAGTTTTAATTGCTACCAGATATTCTGCAGCACATTAAATCTACACAATCAGGCAGTGACAATAATATTTTAAACGGCTGCACAAAGGAAAATGCTGCAGACTATAATGTAACAATGATAATCACCTCTGCAGTGAGAAACCTTTTAATATGTGGGATCCCAATGCAGTGCTGTGCCTTATACACGCTGCTATCGTCTATACCCAAAGCCAGTGGTGAATGCAGTTAATGTTATCTCAGTGGGAGTTTGGCTAAAGCTTTCTTGTGAGAGGAGAATAAAAACCTCAGCGCTAGGGACAGTTTATAAAAAGCCTTGGGGATTGTCAGTGTCACTCATTACAGGAATAGTAAACAGTCTCTACTTTCCAAGTTGTTGAACTTCAACTATCAACATTGCACTCTCCATACCTACAATATATCATCAGGGAGATTAAACAGCTGATTAGAATTAGATTGTTAGCACCTCTGGTGCAAAGGCACTCTCTGTATAGTAAAATCGTATCTAGCCCAAGCTTATAACTACATTCATTAACTACAATTTACCAAGCTATTGTTTTTCTGTGCGGCCAGTAAATTCTCATGATCAGGATCCGCAGTCATTTTTTGGGGGAACATTTAGCCTGCCCTTCCTTCCAGATTGTAGACCTGCTATACCAGACCGTGCCAAATCAATTAGAACAGGTTTCTCGCCCCCTATTCCATAACAATCGATCCTGATTTCCCGGTGGTAATGGCGTCAGATAGCCGTGTGTGTGTTTTTCGATTGTTGATGTTGGCTGATTTGGAAGCATAACTATATTTTGGTCTGTCTGCTGTGCAATGGAGGATCTGCATGGTTTCTTAGCAACAAGAGTCCAACATCAGAACGCTTAGACGATTGATTCCATTCCCTTCTTCTATACTTGATTCTCTACCCCCCCTTCATTTATATTATCACTTTCTTGGTTCAACAGTTTGGAGCAATTTCACTTCTTTTGCGCTTGCTAAAACCTGCAGGTTTTATTTTGAGTTTTTCTGCAGCACGTTTAGACCTTCTATGCACGAGAGCCATGAATAGTCTTATAAATGATGTCATCAGCTATTATCGGTACTTAGCTATGTCATCAGTGTCACATGACTCACTAAAATGTATAGATTATAATGTTGTAATATTGTCCTATTTTATAAGGATATTAGTGGTCACCTTGGAATTTAATGCCCTGCGGCCTTGTGCTTTTATATGGTTAGGTAACTCCTTGGGGACTTATATTATCCTTATTTTTTCCATTCAGGGTTACTTTTATTTACAACATAATTTGGTCTCTTGAATGGGAAGAAGATTGCGCTAACACACGTTATTTATGTAGTTCTCATTTAGAGTTGTGCCTTTAAATTTCCAATGATTGTATTATAATGGAATTACATAACTCCCAGCATTCCCTAACTACATTTACACAGGGAGTGCTGATGTACAATTAAAGTGGTTCCAACTGGGGAACAATATACAATCATTTATGCTCTTAAAGTTGCACTAACTGATTTACGATTGGTAAGTGCGACTTTAGACCTCGGTTAGCAATGGCTGTGCGAGTGTCTCTTCTGGTACTTGCACAACTTCTGCAAACCGAGGCCTAAAGTCATGCTAACTGACCGCAGTGTCAACTTGTAAATGAGGCTGATCTGTAAGTAACATATTATTTTAATTAATATCTAACGTTATGTCAGTTTGTTGGGATCTTTTTAATAGTTTGCTGCCAGCAGGTGGTGAAAAGTGTTACTGCATGTGACAATTTTTTTCTCTCCCAGAGTGAGTGACAGACCACTTTTCTGCCAGAATTCCTTCTTTCTGTTATCTTTTACTAAAGCATTTGAGCAGTGTACACTGTATGAAGTAGGTACTGTTGCTTTAACAAGGATTGCAAGAATGCTTTCCATAACTCGTCACAGTTCCGAACTGATGGAGGATCTAACTGGAGATCCGCAGTGTTCAAACAGAATTGAATTTTCTACAAAAAAAATTAGATGTAAATGAAATAACCATTGGATTTATAAACACGGTATATCGCTAAAGTGAGCAGACATTGCGTTATACACAGTATTCTTTACATTGACTGCGATGGGAAACAATTTAAAGAGGTTCCTAATTTGGATTACGGCAGTTTTGACTAATATAAGATTAACCCTTTGAGTGCCAAGCTTGCCACATTGGGCAGCTTGGAGAGAGCAAGGTTAGTCTTGTGTTGATTTTTCTGATGTGTGAGAGGGCCATTTATAAAGAGAAATGCATCATTTCTTTTATAATAAAAGTTTACATGTGCTACAAATCTGCAGCAAACAATCAGATGTTTTTTAACTGAAGTAGAGACTATTAATAAGCTAACATCTGATTGGTTTCTACACACATGTGCATGTTAAAGCTACATTTATTTGTAGAAGTGCTTGACACGGGCTTTGAGAGCTGCGGTGTCAATGCTGTTAATTCCTCACAATCTGACTGAGCATTTAAGCTTAGCTGCCATTAAAACTAAACATTTAGATGTATTCCCTGCTGGAGGGCTGCAGTTAGGAAATCCCATGCTTACGTTTACAGCATTCAGCACAGTTCTATCCAGGCCCTTGTGCTGCCTAATGATTACTATCTTACTGTATCTGGCTGGTGGGCCGTTTCCATACATTGGTGTTAATAGCCCACCTGCCTCTGTGCTGTGTTTAGATGATGTATACACTCCTGGGATGCAAAAAATAGAATATCCCCTACTGGGCTTAGCATGGCCGCTGCCTTTGGAACTAAATGGATCTCCAAAACGGCTCATTGTGCACAGCGGGGATCCTTTAACTGCCTATAGACAATGATGATAAGATATAATAGAGTTTCATTTGTATTAAAGTCATGGTAACAGCGAGACACAGTAAAATGAGAGGAGCACACATATTGTGCATAGAACATACACCGTTTCGGGGAGCCACCTTCCCAGTGGTGTAACTAGGAGTCTCTAAACCCCCCAGGGGGCCCTGTGTTTTATCCACAGTGGTTTATACCAACATACCTTATCGCCCGCTCTTTTGATCTGGAGGAATGGGCGACCGAGTTTGGGCATGCCCGCACCTGCCAATACACGGTAATATCGGTCGGTTAGATGGAAATAATATATGGTGTGTATTTTATTTGGTTAACCAGATACTGCCTGACTGTTAAGTCTATTGTCTTCAATAATAAGAAAAACCTTATTTAGAGACAACATTTCGTTACAAACAAAATTGACATTTCTGTGGTCGATACCGAGTTTCAACGGTTCTGCCGCAGGATTTTTGCATAGTATCGACCATCCATATTCCACTTTGACACTTACTGTGCATCCTTAGTAGGGATGAAGTCCGGTCCGACTTGGAAATTATGATTTTCCGAAATTCCGACAGAACTCCTGGAATTCAGGATTTTTCAGATCGTTGAACTTTTTCTGGATTATCGATAATTATTGAAGATTACATTTTTGTAAACTATCGAATATAGAGAACCGATTTCAAGAAATATCGAGTATGTGAACCCCCAATTCCGTATATGGGAGAAATGGTGAATATGCGAAAATTCCAAAAATCCGATCTCGGAACAGATCTCGCCAGTTCCATTCATCTTTAATCCTGAATTAGAACGTTTTTGAATGGAACATGATGATCTCCTGGAGTGGCCTATAAATTCTATAATGAGATTGTGAAGAGAATGTTAATGTATGTATCACAACACTGCTTGATAATGGACTATGGACTATTACATAATAACCTTATATATGTTCATCTATTCCCTTATTGGGATCTCATGTAAAAATAGACCACAAGCTTTGATATTTCCCCCCAGGCTGATGTGAAATGCTGCAGCAGAAAATCATTTTTTGCGTCAGTGGAACAGAACCACTTACCTCCCGGGCACCAGAACTCTCTCGTCTAATATTCTGATCCCTCCAGATTAACTGATACTGGAAACTGTGTAACAGTGCATGTGTGTTAGGGTTTTTTAGCAGGTCAGGAAAAGGAAATTTATCCCCTTGTGTTTGATGATAAATTACACAAGACGGGGTTAAGTTAATATGCAAAGATTCTCTCCATCACCTACTGAACAACTGGAAAGTGTACCTTTTATATGTTGTTAACGTAAGATAATTTAACAGGCTGCTATTTCTTGCATATCCCCAATATCAATAGAAATGTAATGGGAAGTTGGAACTACAACTGGGTATCTACCAGGTGAACATCCCTTGATTCCTTCGTAAGAAGTGATCTTGGACAGCAATGGGCCTTTAACCAAGATGATTGTGATGGAAAGATAAGGAAGGTCTAGATCTCCAAGCTGATAGATTTATGAGGAAGCTGAATGATTAACTCCTGTGGTTTACCAAACTTGGGTCCTGTCTGGTTCCTATTTATCCTTTTAAGGACATTTCCAACATAATTTCATTGACAGAACATGTTTGCATTTGTAGCTTGTATAAACACAGGGCCCCTTCCTGCATTGATTTGGGCTTCAACTTTTCTGGTGCATGTGAGTGTGTGTGCACTGTTAGTGCACAAGTTTCAGAATCTTTATTTTGGCCTAAACACTAGTTGCAAAACTCAATTGTGCATCATTAACCATATACTGTTGGTCCAACCCTATCTTCCCAGTAAACTGGCGATTGCAGATGGCCAAACATTCGCCATCCCGACATTCTGACAACCTTCTGGGCCAATCATTTGCCGAAGGGCTCAACCTCACTGACATGTTTCTCAAGTTGTGTGGGTGGCCACATTGTATGTGCTGCTCTGCCATCTGGTTTCCTATCATATATGTGATGGAATATGAATGGAATCGCAGTGCAGGCGTTAACGCGTGTAAAATGCACTGAGTTGCGCCGTGCTTTTCATGCGTATTATTGTCCTTTATAGTGTAAATAGTGTATAGTGCAAATGTGTCATGGAAAAGTTGCAAGAACAGCAGCAGGAAAAATCGGCGCCATATTAACATAACGATTGGGTCAGTGATGAAACGTTGAACCAACATAATGTTGAATGTAGGGCTAGCATAAAGGAAAGTGCGACAAAGAAAGTCCCAGGGCAACAGACAAAAAGAAGTAAACAGGATAATATTCTTAATCTGAGTGTGCACGTGCTCTCTCTTTACATGCACAATGCTACCTCTTGTGTCCTTGAAATGTTAATGCTCAGAAGGAAACAGTTTGCTTTTCAAGGTATCATTACCTACCAAACACTCTCTCTCTTTCTCTCTCTCCCTCCCTCTCACTCTCTCTCATTCTTTCTCTCTCTCCCCCTCTCTTTCGTTCCCTCTTGCTCTCTCTCCCCCTCGTTCTCTCTCTTGTTCTTTCTCTCTCCCTCTATCTCCCCCCCTCTCTCCCTCTTTCTCTCTCTCTCTCCCTCTCTCTCTCCCCCCCTCTCTCTCCCCCCCTCTCTCTCTCCCTCTCTCTCTCTCCCTCTCTCTCCCTCTCTCTCTCCCTCTCTCTCTCCCTCTTTCTCTCTCTCTCTCCCTCTCCCTGTGCCAGTTTTGCTGTTTGTAAAGAGCGAGGACTGTTGTTATATTCCTGGTCTGGCCAAGAGCAGGGTCTGTGACACGTCTCCAGGGAGCTAAACTTTCTTTTCCTTTTGTAATATTTTGCCCTTTTAAGGGAGATGACTGTAGAGCTGCACACAGCTGTTCGGAGGGGGACCATGGCGAATTTGCAGCAGTCAGTAATAAAAGAAACGTTATCTTCTTAGCCGTTAACTTACCCAGACCTTCAGCCAAAGGATATTATTTTCTCGTGATTAACGACTCGGTGGCCGATGTGTGAACCAGCCAATCCAACAAAAGGAAAGAGGTTGAGAGGGTGAAATACGACGCTGGGTTTTAAAAACAAAAATTTCAATCCTTAATCTAGGCCACAGCAAATGATTTCCACATTGGCAATGACATAAAGAGAAAATCTGCTCCGTGGACTTCTGTCTCCCTCATTTATCTTAACTGCGGGATCCCTGGTAAACATGAGATAATTCTATTGAAAGGGATTATTATGGAATCATTGCAATCATTGTGAATCCCTTCTAGATATCACCGTAACACTTTTTGCACCAATTGCAGAGGTTTTGTGGAGCAATTTCGCAAAAAAATGCATTTACCAAGAGCCACAATTGCGATATTAAATTCTCTCAGTGGCCACGCAGGGGAGCAATAGCTTCTCTTAGTAACCCCCCCCCAACATATTTTCTGTGTTTGATGAGTAACAAGCTCATAACGCCATTAATGTTGATTGCAGATCACATAATAGTAACCAGTCTGGCAGCTCTCGATCTTTACATGTAGGTAGTACTAGCATATTCCACTATCATTAGCATATAATACTTCTTACAGAGCAGGTCCTCCCACTAGAAGCGCATTGTCCAGTGCAGGGCGTAGCGAATCTACCTGCAGTATTTCCAGGAAAAAGGGCCTAGCATTTGACGGGTTTTCATTTTACTTCCCCTTTAAACAAAAGCAATATAGTCAAAAAGATAATTGTATGTAGGTATAAGCTTGTGAAGGTTCTCATTCATCCAGGTCATGGTATAGTATTCAATTAGATCAACTGGACTTGAAATGTAGTTCTTGAAGACGTTTCGCTAGTCATCCGACTGGCTTTCTCAATTCAGAATGACTTGTACAAGAATCTGTGGCAATTATGTACCCTGGAAAATCCCAATTAGCATATCACAGCCAGGTGTTAAGGGTGTGATTGGATAGTGGCTAAGAGGTGTTATAGGAACGCCCAGAGTAAGGTGTTAAAACAGCATTGTACATGGCAGACAGTTGGTGTCGAACCCCCCACCTCTATTTAGTCTTGGTTTCTTTATTTTCACATAAATGGCCTCCTTAACACCTCTCTTGAACCAGTCACGTTCCTTTGCCAATATGTTAACATTACAATCTTCAAAGGTATGTCCTTTATCTTTAAAATGCAGGTACACGGCTGAGTCCTGACCCGAGGAATTGTCTCTTCTGTGCTGGGCCATACGTTGATGCAGTTGCTGTTTGGTCTCCCCCACGTACAAATCAGAGCATTCTTCACTGCACTGCACTGGGTATATGATGTCGCTTTTCTTGTGTTTCGGTATTGGGTCTTTTGGATGTACCAATTGCTGCCTCAGTGTGTTGTTCGGTTTAAAGCAGACAGGGATACGGTGTTTTTTGTATGTGGGGGAGAGCCACTCTTAGCCACTATCCAATCACGCCCTTAACACCTGGCTGTGATATGCTAATTGTGATTTTCCAGGGTACATAATTGCCAAAGATTCTTGTACAAGTCATTCTGAATTGAGAAAGCCAGTCGGATGACTAGCGAAACATCTTCAAGAACTAAACTTCAAGTCCAGTTGATCTAATTGAATACAACAGATATGTATAGATATCAAAATACTTTTTGTAATTTTGGGGTCATCAAAACCATTTTAAATTTCCACCCTCCAAAAAAAAAATAAACTTTTAGCCTAGAGATGTCAAGCTTGCGGCCCTTCAGATGTTTGAAAACTACAACTCCCAGATTTCAAAGCTATTGGTTCTTTGTGAATGAATCTGCTAGTTTAGCCTTGTTCATAGAAAATTACCTGAATATTTTCTGTCCATTCATCTAGTCTAATGGGTCGACCTTGTGCTCAACAGGTAAGCCATAGATTTAACCAGGGGGTTACATAGGGCCCTATTTAAAAACCTTAAGTATGGCAAATTTGTGATACCGCAGGTTATTGTTAATATACCATGAGGTAGTAAGCTATGGGCATGGTATCGCCAAATAGTGATACCTCGCCTTTATAAATCCGACTTATAGAGACCTATTTATATAATGGGATCACATATTGTGTTGGAATTTTCAGGACCAATACCAAGCATACAATCATTATTGGTGTGTGTATGTAGTATGTATCGAGGTGATCTTCATAGCCAAACTTCTCCAATGCTTTTTCTAACTTTCTATCACAGGCGATGCTATATGTTCTTTTGTGTACATGTATATATATATACTGTATGTATTTGTATAGTAGGGACTCTTTCTGTAAGGCACAGTATTGTATATAGCGCAGTTTGTGGATAACAATTCTCTTTAATTGGGGGTAAAGTCTTATTATTTACCACAAAACTTGGAATTAATTTTAATTGGGAGAAATGCACCATTGGGATTAAGACACAATAATAATGAGTAGAAATCAGCACTTAAAGACATATTATCATTAATGTGCACAGAGAAAATTAACTTTAATTGTCTCTTTAGAGGACACGTATCCTGCCATTAAAGTGTTAAATGTAAAGAGAAAAAATAAAACTATGTATTGGGAGCTCTTATGGTGGGCATAGACTCTTAGATCCCGGTCGTACAACATCGGGATATCCTGATATCGTACAATCGTCGGATCGTGTATGGATCGTTCAACAATCTTCCAATAATTTCCATATCGGGACAGTTAAAACATTTTTGGCCGACCAGCAATCCGATTGTACGACCAGCAGATTGTACAATCAGATTGTAGTGTCTAGGGCCATCATTACTTTGTAATTTTGGGCCTCTTACCAACCTGTACTTATGTACACAATAAAAGGTGCTAGAAGGGTGTGTCATCATGTGACATCAAACTGCCAATCAGTTGGTCTAATGTGAAAATAAGTAATTTATCATAGAAAGTGTAAATAAATACTATACTGTCTTTAGTGATTTCTCATGTAATAAATATATTATATATGTTTAACATTAAAATCACTTATACATAATGAATACATAAAAAAATAATAATAAAATTCCCAGAGAGAATCATGCATTCTACAGTCCACACAATCAGTATGGCAGCTTTTTGTATAAATGTAAACATAAATAAATAGAAAATAATAGGCATTCAGTTTGGTGCCAACATGTTGTTAGGGGTAAACAAATATTAGGGCTAGGTCCCACTTTGCAATCCGTTAACGCATCCTGCTCACATTGGTAATGCATTGGTAATGCAATGCTACAGGGCAGTTCCCACCCTGTGCGCAAGCTCCTGCCCCTTATTGGTTTGCATGCGTGCACGACTTTGTGTGAATTGCATGTGTGCCAATAAAATAGATATGATCTGGAGAGCAGCGCAACAGAGTATCACGCACAGCAGCGCATTGCAAAAATACTGCGTAATAGTGGGACCTAACCCTAAGAGAGTATCCTTTCCCTTTAAATAAATTTATTTCAAGTGGTTAATTCCAATACTAACCACCCAGAGTTGACTTTGCGTCTTGCGGACGGATGGGATTGATGGAGGGCCCTGTCTGGGGGACCAGTGGACTGTTCTTGGCGGGTTCTCTTATGTCTAAGACGAATCATTTGAGCTGCCAGTTTGTCCCCTCTGGAATTATTGTCACTGCAGAAAATCACATGTATTAGTTTCACTCTGCTAGTTGTGCAGGCGCCTGGGTTAAGGGATCCTTCCTATTCGCTTCTTCTTCTTTTTTTTAACACTGAAAACATTAGCAGCTGGTTGGGAAGTGTCGTTCTATTAAGCACATAGAAAACTGTTGGCAAAAAAAAAAAAAAATTGGGACAAAATCCTATAAAACAAATTAACCCAATGAGAATTGTCAGAAGTGTCTCACTATTGGCTGCAATGTATACCGCGCTTTAGGAGTAAGACAGCATGAACTGCCCAGGACTCTATTTAATGTTCCTGTAATTGCCAGTGAACGCAATCTTAACCTGGCCTTAGGCTAAAAGGTAAACCTCCTTTTCTAATTATAACACGTATCTTTAAAGGGGAACTAAAGGTATAAATAGTCCCCCTCCCTTCTTCTCAGTTAGATGTACTCATCTCTGTAGAGGTCAATGTTCCCTCTATTTGTATATTGGCTCTGTGTGTAGCTCTATATTACATGGAAAATAACATTTTGTGCATTACACAACACAGTGCTTGACCAGATGACCATTATGGACCAGCAGGAAAGAACTAAATAAAGTTTGTGCTGATTCTTTATGGGGCCCATACACGCACCAATCCTGGTCAGACGATATCGGAATGTTTGATAATGTACGATCGTCGGTTCATGTATGGTCGATCATATGATTTTCGTACAAAAGTTTTGTTATTGGTTCAATGGGAACATTTTTATTGTGCGATCAATAGATGGCTCGTATGACCAGGATTTGTTAGTGTATGGGCCCCATTACAGTAAGAACAATCTGATCCCTTTCGGTCTTATATTTTATGACCTGGTACTAGTAATATGAGCTGTGGGTGTCAGGACTGGCGGGGACAGTTGGATGGTGCTATCAGTAAGGGGTGTTTCACACATTACATACATTGTATTATTATTTAGTTCCCTAGTAAATAGTAAGCACTGTTATATTTTTCATTCATGAATCTACCAGTTTCTACCAGAAATACAGAGGATTTTTTAGATCAACCCAGCTTAAGTTCTCCTTGAACCCAGTGGAGGCACACTGGCCACTGTAGCTACAGTCAGTGTGTCTGTCCCAGGATAAGAATCTGATAAGGATCTGTCTGTACACAGAATGTCCAGTATGCAGAAATCCATTCAAATTACAATCGGCAATTCCTGGCAGGATAAGACATGGCCTCCCTAACTTTATGTCATATTTTCCCTTTAAAAGTCAATAGATATGAAATCCAGTGCCCAACCAGCCAACAAGGATTGCAGCTGACAACAGAGATCATCCTTGTGTAAGCTTCATTACAACCCGACAATTGCTGCACACGTCTCCATTAAAGACAATGCCGGAGGCAAAGATTGACAGAGGATCTTTATTGGCTGCCATTAGTATGCTGTTTGGGCTCAGAGGAAGTTCTGGTATGAAACTTTCTTACCTACCTTAGGGATGCGATGCCTATAGCATCTCATGTTCGATACAAAGCACACCAATTCATCATTAAGCTAGCTACACCCTGGTCCAGATTGCAAATAATCCGTGAATTAAGGCAGCCATACATGCATCAATTTTTCCATGAATAAATTTGATTGAATTGCCCCAATATCGAGCATCTATCGAACGAAAAATGACCTGTTGGGAATTTATCGACTGATCCCATTAGTTGGGGCATCATTCTGAGTGGATTAGCGTATGGCGGTCCAGTTAGAACACAACTTCCAAAGAATATTGATTGCAAGGGCAGCCATCTAATGTGTATGGCCTACTGTACAGATTGTACCATCTGTACCACATAAGCAAAAAGCTTTCTGTCATTTAGTCAACAGAAGGACACGCTCTGCAAGGAGTGTGTCTTCCCATTGGACATTCCAGGAAGAGTCCTGGACTCTAAGAGGGGGCAGGGCTATACTGGCATTGTCATCCAGCTCTTAAAGGTACAGTGTATCAGATTTAGGGCAAACCCAGTTGAGAGGACCTAGCGAATTCGGTTCTTAATCTTAAAAAAAGTAATTCAGGTAATTCCTGGGAGGACTTAACATGCAACACACAGCAAAACACAACATTTTTTCAGACTCAAGGTCCTTTCTCAAGTGTCATTATGGCCTTACCCTGGGCACTAGAAGGGGGGGGAGCAGAGGCATTACTACAATGGGATTAGCCCCTGTGACTGTAGGGGAGCCAGGAGACTTGTTGGGATCCATATTCTTACCTTTTCTACCACAGATAGAGCCGCCTGCCACAGGAGCCAGTTGTTGATGAGAAAGGGGTTTCTAGTTACGACACTAGGAGGGAGGGTGGTTTGGATCACCTCAGTTGCCCTTTAAAACAAAATGATCTTGCAATAATGGAGGAGCAGTGGGTGAGACAAATACAGTATATTCTAAAAAAACAGTGCACACCTTTCCTATAGATAAAGTTATACATACCCCCCAACTGACCAGGTTTCTCTAGGACAGACGATGATGTAAGTAGCTCTGCCCTGGAATGCCCTGCCCCGGGAATACAGGAAAGACCCTTAAAGGGACAGAGCTACTTACTTCATTGTTAGGCTCCGCCTGTCCCGTTTTGTCGCTCGGAAATGTTAGGAGGTGTGTGTAACCTTGGCCTTTTGCTTTTATGTGCTCATGGAACTCTTCAGTGACATAATAGCGTTAAATTACACTTAAAGGGGTGAGTTATCCCTTACATCATCATTGCTTAGCTATTGCACCTCAATGGTGGTGGTGCAGCTGTTTTGGGGGAGAAGATGGCTAGGGGGTTGGAGGAGATTTTAAACTAGGTATGGGGGGGGAGGGAACGTTTAACTACACAGGGGTAGATAGAGAAGTTAGGGATCTGGGGGCTAGTAACACAACGGAGGGAGGAGAAGGAGGAGGGGGGAGCATAGAGGATAAGGAGGCATGTACGACCATGTATGGAAGTAAATCAATTGATAATCTAAAATGTATGTTTACAAATGCAAGGAGTCTGGCTGGAAAAACCGGCGAACTTGAAATAATAGCGTTAAAGGAAAGGTATGATGTAATTGGTATAGCAGAATCATGGCTTAATGATTCACACGACTGGACAGTAAATATTGAAGGGTACTCCTTATTTAGACATGACCGAGTTAATAAGAAAGGAGGAGGAGTATGTATGTATGTTAAACAGGAATTGAAGCCAAATTTAAAAGATGGAATAGATGGGGGAGCAAACGATGCAGCAGAAACATTATGGGTGGAACTGTGTACAGGAAGCAAGAAGGTAGGTAAATTAATTGTTGGAGTGTGTTATAAGCCGCCAAATGCCGGGGAAGAGGTGGAAATGAATCTCCATATGCAGTTGGCGAAGGCTGCTGGTATGGGGCATGTTCTGGTTATGGGGGATTTTAACTACCCTGAAATAGATTGGAGTAATGGAACTGCCAGCACCTCAAAAGGTATAAAGTTCTTAAATTTCCTATATGAGCATTTTCTTTCACAGATGGTAGAAGTTCCTACTAGAAAGAATGCGTTGTTGGATCTGGTGATATCTAATAACCCAGAGCTCATTTTGGAGATGAAGGTAATGGGAAGCTTAGGGAATAGTGACCATGATATAGTGTCATTTAATATAGGTTGCAGAAAACTAAAGTGCACTGGCTTAACAAAAACTTTTAACTTTAGGAAAGCTAATTTTATGCTTTTAAAGGAATCGCTACTGCTCATAGACTGGGGGGAACTGTTTCTAGGTAAAGATACTGAGCAGATGTGGACCACTTTTAAAGGGATATTAAACTATAACATTTCCAAATCGGTTCCTTTAGGAAACAAGTGTAAAAAAATTAGGTCCACTCCTGCATGGCTTAATGCTCAGGTAAAAAGGGAAATGGAAAAAAAGAAAAGGGCTTTTAAAATTTTGAAAGCAGAAGGCACAGAACAGGCTTACAGGGACTTCAAAAGTTGTAATAAAGAGTGCAAGAAAGCAATTAAACTAGCTAAAATAGAAAATGAAATACGGATTGCCGAACAAAGCAAGTCCAACGCCAAGATGTTTTTTAAGTATATAAATGGTAAAAAAATGAGGACTGAGAATGTGGGACCATTAAATAATGGAGCTGAGGTGGTTGTAGAGGATGCCGAAAAGGCTAATCTGCTAAACCGTTTTTTTACATCGGTTTTTACTGTTGAGAATCCTTACAGTAGGGATTGTAACAATGTGCAGGGAGGAAATGAAGAGTTTTCACATTGGATAACAGAGGATATGGTACGGAATCAATTAGACAAAGTTAATATCAATAAAGCGCCAGGACCAGATGGATTGCATCCTAGGATTTTAAAAGAGCTTAGTTCAGTTCTAGCAAGACCACTGTGTCTCATCTTTTCAGATTCGCTTTTGTCTGGGGATGTGCCGCTGGATTGGAAAAAAGCCAATGTAATACCAATATTCAAAAAAGGTAGTCGTTCACAGCCTGGTAACTATAGACCTGTAAGCCTAACATCAGTGGTAGGGAAGGTGATGGAAACTTTGTTAAGGGATCATATCCTTGACTTTGTCTCCAGAGATCATCTTATTAGTAGTAGTCAGCATGGATTTATGAGAAATAGATCATGCCAGACAAATCTAATTGGTTTTTATGAAGAAGTGAGTAAGAAGTTAGATTCAGGCACAGCTGTGGATGTGGTATATTTGGATTTTGCAAAAGCCTTTGATACTGTGCCACATAAGCGACTAATGTATAAACTGAGGACTGTTGGCCTTGAAGAAAACATTTGTTCATGGATAGAGAACTGGTTATTGGACCGCAAACAGAGAGTGGTGGTTAATGGAGCTACATCTATGTGGGCTAAAGTTCTAAGCGGAGTTCCTCAGGGTTCTGTACTGGGGCCGCTTCTGTTTAATCTGTTTATAAATGACTTAGAAGGGGGCATTGAGAGCAAGGTCTCTGTGTTTGCTGATGACACTAAATTATGCAGAGCTTTGGAAACTTCCAATGATGTGCAAGTGCTGCAAGCAGACCTAGATAGATTATCAAAATGGGCGGCAGAATGGCAGATGAGATTCAATGTTGATAAATGTAAGGTGATGCATTTGGGATTTAATAATCCCTGTGTCACCTACACCATAAATAACTCTGTGTTAAGTGAATCTGTAATGGAAAAAGATTTGGGGGTTCTGGTAGATAACAGACTTAGCTGTAGCAAACAATGCCAGGTAGCAACAGCTAGAGCTAGCAAGATATTGTCTTGTATAAAGAGGGGAATGGAATCAAGAGAGAAAAATATTATTCTCCCTCTTTACAAGGCACTGGTAAGGCCACATTTGGAATATGCGGTGCAGTTTTGGAATCCCATATACAAAAGGGACATCTTGGAAATTGAGGCAGTTCAGAGAAGGGCAACTAAATTAATAAGGGGAATGGAGGGGCTTGAATATGCAGGCAGATTAGACAAGTTAGGGCTGTTTACATTGGAGAAGCGGCGGTTGCGTGGGGACATGATAACCTTATACAAATATATTAATGGCCCATACAGTGAACTCTCTGGTGCATTGTTCACTAATAGGTCATATCAGAGGACTCGTGGACATCCTTTAAGGTTGGAAGAAAAGAAGTTTCATCTTCAGGTTAGGAAAGGTTTCTTTACAGTGAGAACGGTGAAACTGTGGAACTGTCTTCCAGCAGATGTGGTAATGGCAAGTTCATTGAATAGCTTTAAAAAAGGCCTGGATAAGTTTCTAAAACTAAAAAATATTGAGAATTACTGGTATTAATGCATATAGATCTGGTTGATCCAGGGATACTTTCCGATTGCCGTTTGGAGTCAGGAAGGAATTTTTCCCCCCCTTTTTTAGCTGGGGTTTTTTGCCTTCCTCTGGATCAACTGTTAGGTAGGGTTAAAAAAAAAAAAAAAAAAAAAGGGAATAGGTTGGACTAGATGGACGAATGTCTTTATTCAACCTTAATTACTATGTTACTATGTTACTATGTTACTATGTCACCAGAATCACATGACTTACTGGAACTTGAATTTTATAGGAAACAATGTTTCACTGTCTGAAAAATAAAAGGATCCAAGAAGTCAATCATCCTTCAGCCATGTGATGTTTGTTATTTTTTAACACCGTGGTAACCGTAATATCATTACATCTGATCATGTATGTATGTATGCATAATTTTATTTAAATAGCGCCACTTGGGTGTGCAGCGATTATATAATACAGAGTATACAAACTGGGGGATACGTGCAAGCTGTATCATCACAAGGCTGTCAGTTCAGAAGGATCTGCGAGCCAATTTAGATTTATCCTCAATCTAGAGTTTTATGGTGGTAAACACAAAAAAAGACATACCCCCATTACAGTGGCAGCCATACTTAAAGGGTAACTAAAGTAAAAAAAATTCATTTTGATCAATAATAAAAAAACTTTGTTTTTTAAACCCACGTGGCACAGGTACATACACCTAGCGACCTACCTGTCCATTACTGTTGCAACCATACCTAAAGGGTAACTAAAGTAAAAAACAAATTTTGACCAATCATCAAAAATGTTTGTTTTTTTAACCCCCAACCTGACACAGGTACACACACCTACTGATCTACTTATCCATTACTGTGGCAGCCATACTTAAAGGGTAACTAAAGTAAAAAAATGTTTTTGACCAATCATCAAAAAAGTTTGTTTCTTTAACCCCCACGCGGCACAGGTACACACACCTTCTGACTGACACCTCCATTACTGTTGCAGCCCTACCTTAAAGGTAACTAAAGTCAAAAAAATTTTTTTACCAATCATCAAATAAGTTTTTTTTTTAACCCCTAACCCGACACAGGTACACACACCTACTGATCTACTTATCCATAACTGTGGCAGCAATACTTAAAGGGTAAATAAGATAAAAAAACGAATTTTGACTAATCATAAAAAAGTTTGTTTTTTTTTAACTTCCAACCTGATCCAGGTACACACCCCTACTCACCTACCCTTCCATTTTTATGGCAGACATATTTAAAGGGTAACTGTAGTCAAAAAAAACAATATGACTAATCATCAACAGATTTTTTTTTAACCCCCAACCTTACCCAGGTACATACTACTGATCTACCCTTCCATTACTTTGGCAGCCATACTTAAAGGTTAACTAAAGTAAAAAAAAAAAATTTTTTTACCAATCATCAAAAAAGTTTGTTTTTTTTAACCCCCAACCTGACACAGGTACACACACCTACTGACCTGTTCTTTCATTTCTTTGGCAGGCATACTTAAAGGGTAACTATAGTCAAAAAAAATTTTGATCAATGATCAAAAAAGTTTGTTTTTTTAACTTCCAACCTGACACAGGTACAAACACCAACTGAGGTACCCATTCTTTCATGTGGCAATCATATTTAAAGGGTAAAAAAAAACATTTTGACCAATCATCAAAAAAGTTAGTCTTTTATCCTCCAATCTGACACAAATACACACACCAACTGACCTGCCTTTAATTCATGTGACAGCCATATTTAAAGGGTAAGTAAAAAACAACAATGTCCTCATCATTGGCATTATTGAGTTTTAAAGTCTGCAGCACAAACACACACATTCCCTTCCAAAATGTGGCCTTTCAAGCCAAATTCAAAGTTTATACTTAAACTTTCCCTTTCTAGTTTTCCCTGTTCTTTGGAGGTCGAGGGAAATAGTTTTGGCAGGAATCCTTTTTCCTACTGTGCAGGAGAAGAGAAAATACCTGAGTTATTACCACATACACCAGCGATCAATATGTTACTGTACCACAGACAGGAAACGAGGAAACGTGCTCCGTACTTATTATAAAAACAGTGTGCAGTCGGCTGGAATGTAATAGTTTAATATTTTTAAAAACTTTGGCTATAGAGTGTTGTATATAAAGGACTGCAGGTGTGTTGGAGTCTGGGTAATTGAAATCAAAATAACCACTGTTCAGGTTTTTTGTCGCCAAAGTTATTTAGAATACTATAGAGAATTAAATGAACAGTATAGTATAGTATTTATTCAAGTATCGCTTTCCTGTAATTAAAGTTTATTTCTTATGTAGGAATAAAGGGTAAGCTTAGGTAAAAACAGTATAAATGCCTTGCAGAAGATGTGATCAGGGTTTATATAGGGGACTTTTTGATTATAAGAAAATTCAATGTAACTGGAATTAATGCATTTATACATTAATAAATATTTATTAACTGAACTGAACTATCTATGTATTTATCCCCTTGTATGACTTTATTGCATTTTATACTGTACAGCGCTGCTTCCCCAAGTGGCGCTATATAAATAAACATATACATACAATTAATGCTTATAGTCCTGTGTTAATCCATTAATTACCCTTTGGAACAAATTGAACTTTATGGACATGTGACTTCTTGAATAAGATTACCGGAATACACGCCATGTTTACTGCTTCCTTTTTGCTCAAAGTGTACTGGGAATCTTAGTTTAGCTGCTTGTTGTCCTTTAAAAAGGAATAATTATACAAAATGAATGTACCAGATGCCACCATTCTCCTGCCCATAGTGAGGTAATAAGAAATCAGGTCCCTAGGACTGTCCCCAATCAGAGGTCTGTGAGAGAGTTCTAATTGGTCCTGGAGATTCTTTTCTTCTCCATCTTCCATGGGCCCAGCGCGGTAGGGAAATCGGTTTGTAGTTACGAGGATATGTAAAGGCAGCTATTGATAGAGTAGTGGAGACCATCCACGCAACAACAGTGACCATACAATAATGGAATATCCTGTAACATCCTGTGACATGCTAGAAAATTGGACCCAAACCAATCAAATGCTTTCTGGTATGTACCATGAGTATTACTCGGTGAATGGCCTCCTTTAGATAGTATTGTCTACAATTGTCTGTGTGCGTGTGTTGACACACCTGACCAGGGATCGCTGATTGGATTAGTAGAGCTTTCTAATATCAGTCTGTGATGGATATTACATGTCAATAACACACCGAGAACATGTGGATTGTTTAAATGCCATGTGCTTCCCCTTAGAATCTACAGCAGTGGATGGCCAGGAATCGTGCCAGTCAAAGTCAGTGTCATTACAGTCTCTGTTCCGGAGAGATAAGGATGTTGGGAACTAAAAACAAAGGGCAAGCTCATGTCATTTACTGTTCCCACTCTAATGTATTAGATTCCATTTTCATTTTTTGGGCAAAGACTGCACACTGCATACAATACGGATATAGGATTGAATTATTTATATGGTTCATTGGAATAGACAGTACCAGCTACAAACAGCAACATACTGAATCCTGGCACGTGACAGATGCCTGTGTGCTGGTGGAGCTGTAGGGGTTTCTCTTTTTACCTTTATTTAGTCATTTTCTCTTTAAAATATTAAAGGACACGTTAAATTCTGATAAAATGTGCCTTATCGTAAGCAAATGGAGCCAACAAGGTCCGAGCAGCCCCTAGATCTTTATTATTATTTATAGTGATGTCACTAAGGAATCACACGCGGTTTAAGGCTATTGGGTTCCCCACTTATTTGTGGAAACTACCCAGAAGTCTCTGATGTTGTTGCTACTACCATCATTTATTCTGTTTAAGCTTGCTTCCCCTTTTAAGACAAGTTTTAATGAATATGCACATACTTCAGAATTAACAGATGTTTATCTTACAACCCCCCCTGTATCTTGGCTCAGTATAATGTAAAATTCTCTAAAACAGATCGGTGGGATATGGTTACTTGCATTGAGGTCAGTGGTTGGTTACTTAGCATTCAGGACTGAAAGGCAGATTAAATGCAGTTTAAACAAACGCTGTATTTGCTTCTCGTTAAAATAATGATATCAGGTTTTCAGAGCTGCCTCTGGGCTAATTCTATGCACATCTCTGGATTTCTCTCCGACTGTGGATACAATCTAAATATAGGAGCCATTGCTCCTTTTAGGGGATTATTTTGGCATAACCGATGTAGACAATCCGATTGGCTGATTGGACTATTTCGCTTGCAATCATTCAGTAATTCACGACATAGGCTGTAAAGGGGAAGTATACCTGTATATTAATGTATTTCAATACAGTGTAAATTGGTTTGAGGCATTAAAGGGCAACTATACTGTATAAAAATGTTTGTTTTTAAATTGCCCATTACTTTCCATTTGCATTATTGCTGTACTATTTATTTGTTGATCTGTTCCCTCTTTAGATATCCAATCAGTAATATCTTACATTTCAGCTGTCAATCAAGTGACATATTATCATAAACACTTCCACTGTGTGCAGTATTGCTGGTGACATGGTGGGAAAATTTCATCTCTCAGTGCTGGCTAATAGTGATTACTGAGCATGCTTGACTTCACAGAAAGTCATGTTAGATGGAAAGAGGAGTTGGTTAAAAGTGGGAGGGAGGATACTTAGTACAAAACATGTACTGGAAGGCACGCAGAAACACACACACCTTAAAATAAGGATAACTTACATGTATTTATTCATACTGTAGATTAAGATGAGGCAAAGTCATTTTCCTGTATATTTGCCCTTTAAAAATGCACATGCACCATGGGATAGATATATGGTTATATGTCTTTATAGCTACAGGAATGTCCTGCCTTGGTTACTGTTACCCAGATACTGTAGATGATTGGTTTTCTACAGAACTAATTGATAATAGTTCTGTGTACAAGACTAAACCCCTGTATTGATGTATGTTCATAATCTGAAAGATATCGACCAGACAGGGTGAAAATCCCATTAGCCAGCTAATACTTTGACCTGTATAGTCAACATTCAGGCAATCTCATTGCTCAGGGTCTTCATTGATACATTAGGGTGACCGAATGGGCGATCGGGACTGTTGGTAAATGATGAGTGATCGTACTATTCCCTACGGGGCCGCAGAAATGGTCGGACAAACTGTCAGCCGCGGCCACTATTGCTGCGACTGACATTCATTTGTCCCGGCCGAGCGCTTGCTAGTAGCAAACACTCGGTCAGGACAAAAAGTCCCCCTGTGTGTACACAGTGTATGCACATCTGTTCCAGCTGATGATTGTTACCTGTACAAGCTATTCAATCATAATTATGGCTAATTTGGACGAAGGTTTGATCACATTTGGTACACTACAGATGAACCTTTTTCCAGGTTGCTTGTTCGCTCTCTGTGATTCCCACCTATGGAATCATTTTGAGGTTTATAACTTTATGCAGGCTGTACATTATATAATGCACCTTCAGAACTGTCCACCAGGGATGGTCATTCATGCTGTAATGTCAATGAAAGGTCCAGGCAAGGGAACATTGTAGGGATGCAAGACAGGCAGCACTGCTCATCTACCTGATATCACAAAGTAGTCAGATACAGTATGTCAGAAAAATGTCAGTTGGTCCTGTGGTCTTCAGTTCAGTAGTGAGACTAAAATATTATCACAGACACTGCCAATCGGTTTATCATTTGATCCATCTGTTAGCAGACGTTTGACCAGGTCTCACTGTATGTTCCAGGGTGTGGGACAGTCCCGGTCTTGGCTAATTGGGATTTTGTGAAAGTTCCATCCTGTGCCTGAGGCAGTAAATGGAACTGATTAGTGTCTCTCCTGTGCAGAAGCTCAGTGTGCTGATACGTTACACATCTTGATCTGTACAGGACCAGCTGGAGCAGAATTACAAGTGTTGTACATTGCTCTGTTCCAAAATAGGGAATTTCTCCAGCAGTGAGAGCCGTTAGCTAATCAGAGGGGAGTTGCAATGGATGGGAGAGATAAGCAAGATTTCTAATATCCTGCTAAGGTCACAGTAAGAAGCAAAATGTCCTGAACAGGGAATTAAGATTGGAATTCTTACATAAAATAAAAAAATGTTGACGTTATACTTCTGCAAACTGATGGAGTGCCAGGGAATTCTGGGAGCTGTACCATAGAATGTCAAACTGGCCATACACATGTGACTGCTGTTCCATATTTCCATCGCAATCCATTCTGCTATATGCTACAGCACTCATCCCTTATAGAACGGTCAGTTATGGAGATCAAATTCAACCCAAAAAAGGCTGAACAGGCACCAAACCAAAATGGGGAGAGGGGTAAAGGTTGGTACACACCATACAATCCTTCCTCCTGACCGACTGTTCGGCACTTCCGACCGATCGGCCAGGAGGAAGAACTGTCGGTTGCGGCAAAAGTAGCCACGACCATATGGGGACCACGTGATCAGTTGTTATTTTCCGACGCGTCCGATCATCTGTTTGTCCGATTCATCCAAACGAACGGCCGGACATTGGTTGGGCCTGACCGCAAAACACATCCAATAATGCGTCCTGAACTACACTGAAATGACGGGCGGAAATATTGTATGGTGTGTACCTAGCTTTAGAGAATTTATTGTGCGTGGGATATCTGCCACAAGCTGCCATCTTAGTGGTAAACATCGCTTCTTAAAGTAAAAAATTACACAAAAAATCGAAAAAATATGACTGTTCCTTTAATTTTCCGAATCCAAGAAATTCCATTCAGCACGAGCCGTAGTTAAATCCATGGCTCTTGTTTAATTTTCCACGTTTCTCTCTCCGTGAAGTGTCCATAATATACCAGTAGATTTATCTATGGTAAGATTACTGTTGTGTCATAGGGAGAGCAATGGTTTATCAGCAGTGATACATTCTATAAATAAACGAACCAGCTGCGTATCTGCACAATAATTGATATCACGGTGAGAATGGATCTATAAATGGTTGTCGCAATCTGTGTGATTGTCAACTTTCCGTGGGATTTGATGTTGGCAAAACAAACTGTTGTACAACAGACACAATTGTCATTTTCTTTGTGGTTTCAATTGCGATGCAGTAAATGGGATTCAGGGCCACTAACATAATCCGTGGTAACTAGAGCTGCCAGTCTTGTTTAGTTTATTGTTATGTTACTGAAATGAGTGGGAGAATCGCTTACATAATTAACCCGACATAAACTCTATTGGGGTTAAATCAACGGCAAGGGAAAGGAACATTACAATTCAAGGAGAAATGGAGTGCATTTGCAATATACAGCATTTTTGCGCTATTAAAGGGAAACAAAATATTATTTAGTTTGCTACATAAAAGGGAGTAAAGGTCTTACATTTTGGAACAATAGAACCATAATACAACTGTGTATTGTACCTTTTCCATATTACCCATACTTCCGTGCAGAAGGAACACCCACATGTGTGGTCAGCGACCTGCCCCATAGCAGTGAATGAGACCTGGGTGCGTGGTTTTCCCAGTGTTATCAGTGGTGTTTATGCTGCAGATAAAAACATTGTTTGAACCTACAGTTTGAATCACTGAAGCTGCATCAGTGAAGATCTGAAAACTCTGCAAGGCCAAGGAACAACCCCCACTGCTTAATGTGGTCCCATTGATTCATATAAGGTTTATGTCACCCAGAGGTGCCAGACCCTCTTTTAAATCAGCTGGAAACCCCTTATTATAAGAAGGAAAAGTGACTAATCAGCATTCGGTTTATTCTCGTTTCCCCTTTCCTTCATATAAATGTCCCTCCTGCACCTTCCTTACCAGGCTCCCTTATCGCCAGCCAGACCGTCTGCCAAGCAGATTGTTCAGCCAGGCTCGGCGCTAGACGACGGGCAGTGTTGATGTTCGTTATCAGGTACAAACAGCAATACCACCTTTAATGTGAGAAATAAATGGGAACTCCATGCTGTTAAATTGCATATTGTAATTTGATTTGATTTTCCTGCTGGGTGAAAACTCCTACATAGTCACCAGCCCATCACGGGGACCCATTTACTGTTTATAATGTCAATTCCTTTTTTTTAACTTTATAGAAAATCCTATCAAAATAACAAAATTACCCACATCATTTCACTAAGTTCAACATGGCGTCAAAGTAATGTTGGCTTTTTTTCTGACCTGTTAAATTTTGTGTACATGGTAATTGCCCAACAAGCTAGGGGTGCGGATCGGTATGCAGGGATCTCTGTTCTGTACCATTTAAATAACATCCGTCTGAACGAAATTGTTTTCAACTTGCATGATAGGGAAAAAATCTATGGTTGTGTTTATAGAAGGGCCACATGGCTAGAAAGAAAATTGAATGGGCAGAAAAAATGATTGGTTACAGCAGGTTGTGATGTCAGATAAAGGATCTGTATCTTTTATTGTGTCTTGTGATTCCTTAAGGTTGAGGTCCGACTGCATCATATTGAAAAACGCAATACGCGTTTGCTATTTATTACTGTGTGTAAAACGCGTTAGTAATGCATTTTGTTGAGTCCGTCAGTTTTTTAGGCCTGAACGGCTAAAATATTATTGGTCATTTTTAGCCTTGATTATTATTAATATTATTATGGATTTATATAGTGCCAACATCTTCCGTGGTGCTGTACAATTACATAGTCATACATTACATACAGGGTAATACATGTAATACAAAGTTATACATACAGTATTACATACACAGGCAATACATGATATAAGTACACGGAGTGATAAGTTACTTACTGGAGTGTGACAGGTGGTTAGGTTGGGTCAGTGAGAGGGGTAATGTCTAGGCCAGGTTATATGGTGCCCGAAGAGGTGGGTTTTTAGGTTACGTTTAAAGGTGTTAAGGGATGGTGATGGTTAAGGGATGGTGAATGATGGACAGATGGAGGAAGGGAGGGAAGGGAGTTCCAGAGCAGAGGGGCAGCACGAGCAAAGTCCTGAATACGGAAGAGGTGGGAAGAGGTGACAAGGGTGGATGAGAGGAGGAGATCATTTTCTGCATTTGAGTGGAGGTAGCATCTGGGATGGTATCTTGATGTTGGTTAAATACTTGTCCACAGTGGATGCATGTTCAATTGGACAGGGCGTCTTTACTGGGCCACACCCAAATTTCACCCATGGTCTGATCGCAATCGGCTTGGCTGAACCAATCGAACATGTCGACCAATCGATTGCGTCTAAATGTTGCCACTGGTTTACCCAGCCTAAGATTTGTAGAAAGACATTGAAAGTGATGCATTGATTTAACCAGCTCAATACTGTGGGAGACTATAAATCATACAAAAATGTTTTTTTTAGAGTGAACATCTTTAGGGTGAAGTTGTAGTTTTGCAGCATCATAGATACTGTAGTTGGGGCGGACCAGAGTGGTTTCATAGTCAGTTCCTAAGGCAGGGTACACACCATGCAATATTTCATGTGACTGACTGAAACTTCTGTGTATTGGTCGGTTGGCCCAAACAAGCCGCTGTTTTTTGCAGACGTCCATTACCAATGTCTGACTGATCTGAGGAACAGACGTGTTGCAAAATCATGGACGATTGTGTGGGCTCCCATGAGGGGTCCCGAGGACTGAAAAGTGACTGCAATCTGCACAGCTGATCCCGTGTATGTAAAGGCACAGCTGGTGTGCAAAGAAGAGGGTGGGGGGGGCAAACTAGCAGGTGGCAATGGTCAGTCAGGACAAATAATCTTACGGTGAGTGCCCAGCTTTACTGTAATTCCGTTGGCGGCCACCAACCTGAGGCAGACCAGGCACCCCTGATCTAGGACAAAGTTACCTGTGCAGCCTGTACATTAATAAGATTGAGATGAGATACACGTATATTAGAAGGTACTGATGGAAGTGTAATGCTGGAATCAGTGGGAGCTGGTTGTCTATTTAGAATGAAAGAACATTGAGATTTACTGGTTTAAAGGGTCCAGCCCCAAAATGAAAACTTACATACAGGTAAATCACCCCCAAAACGCTAAATAGTAATAGTTTGAAATGTGAAGTGTACAAGTCTAACCTGAAATCCTGCACAATTTCCTGTTTCCCCTGTTTCTGCTTCCTGGTTATTCCAGTTAGTAACTGTCAGTTATGGATTTGACAGTTGACATCACAGCCAATGACTGAATGTTAATCCCCTGTCTGCCTCTTCTGAGCATGCCCAGGCTCAGTACAGGCTCAGTACAGGTTTCTAAATTGCTCAGTTTCCATGAGGCATCCAGAAGCATAGAAGGCATACAGTAATGAATTCATAGGACAAAGTATGATATATCAACATATTTTATAGAGGCCATTCTTTCTAAAAGATGTTCTTATGAGGGTGGAGTTGTGCTTTAACACAATGAAGTTCTTGTTAATTCACAGATTCTTCCAATTCTTCCAGAGTCCCCAGTCTGGTGTAGATTGGATGTGGTTCAGTTTCTGCCTCTGTCTAAATGAATTATTACATAGGGAGGGATCACAAGCAATGTAAAAGGTTTAAATGAATAGACGTACGGTCTTTATTCTATTTCAGCTGTTATGTTACTGTAAATGATCTGAAATGGCCCAACCACAAAAAAACAGGTTGTCATTTGTCAGAGTTACTGATTTATTAAAGGGCAACCTTAAAAAACGATTAGTACCTGGGGGTAGGGTTTTTTATTTCTACCTTCCAATATTGTTTTGTTAAGGAGCTACAGCACGTACAGTTTTTATCTGGGGTTGCGGGCAGATAACCGACAAGTCACTGAGAGCCCCGCCATGCATAGCGGATGGGGCGACTGAACGTGGGGGGGAAGCAGCTCTCCCCTGCAGGCAGCGGACGGAGTCTTCCCTCTCCTCCTCCTACTTCTGGGCTCGCTGGCTTGTTCGCGCGAGACGTGGCGTGAAGTCATTATGCCATGCCACGTCTTTTAAGGGGAGCCGCCACACAGTCACTGGAGCTATTTTGATCTAGCTGGTGACCAGGAATCATCTCTCCCCAACCATCCTATTTATTAAGTTGTAAAAAAAAAGTAGTTGGAGTCACGGTTGTCGGGCACACCCTTGCTAGATATATTTATGGAGCCGTTACATGTCCTTTGGCAAGACAGAGGTTGGCATTCAATCTCAGATCTACGGCTAAGTTGGTTAACAACAAGTATGGTTATGGTACGCAAGGGTGTGCAGTGGTGTTATTATGCAAATAAAAAGGGCATCATTTATTTAAATTTTATTTAAATTTATTTAAAGTTATTAATAAAAGCCGTGGCCGATTTGTTACCCAAAATAAAGTTGACTATGTGTCTTAATTTACAACAAAGTAATTGTGTGGTATTATCATAACGATAATAGTTATATGGTATGGCTGACTGGGTCCACTAGTTTTGGTTTTCCTACCATGGTCTAGTTTTTGGTTTTAAGGGTGGACTTGCCCTTTAAACCATTTAGGAAGCCTGGCAGAAGCAGTTTTCTTCATCCTGGGACCCCTCACAAAAGCTGTATTAGGAGGCAGGAATTGCCAATCCTACTTCCCTGCTTCAGGTACTTTTTAAACTGTTTTTCTTTTTTGTAAAAAGAAAAAAAACTTCATATGCACCACAATTCTCATTTAAAAAACTTTAGTTTGGTTTATGTTCCTTTCCTTACATGTAGCAATATCATAATCTAGTGCATGTTGAACATTTGAAGAAGTTACTTTTTAAGCGGGAAGAGGAATTGATTCCCCAATTTCAGTATTTTGAACCAGAAGGCCTGGCTTATGGGAAGATGCCCTGTGCAAAAGGAAGCATGTCTTACCATTGGCTAGGCCCTGGACAAAGGGAGGGCTGGTGTATACCAGCAATCATGACTTTCTCTAAGTACTGTATTGTGGGTGATCTAGTGTAGCATTTTAGGTTCTCACCCTGAATACATCAAAATGGTTAATTGCTTCAAACATCCATTTTGAACAATGTTTCACTGGTAGCAGAAATAAATGACTATAAGCTGAAATATATATAACTTTCAATGTATGGAGTGAGATCTATCACTCACCATGAAATGCAACTCTTCGGCTGTCCGTACACCAATTATTCAGTTGATAGTGTACAGTGTTGTTTCTCAGCCCACTGACCCAGTCATTACTCAACTATGGAGTCTTCTCCTAAGAAATCAACCAACTAGATGTTTTTGTGTCACTTGTAAAGCCCATTCTTGTCTGCTAGGATATTAAATAGATTAATCCTTGTCTGTTCATTATTTGAAACACCGAATCCTCATTTCTTTCATAGGATGTCAGAGAATAATACAATATTGCTTCAATGGTCATCCATTCATTCATTCAAGTATTATATAATAAAAGGCCCTGTGATAGACACTAAAGTCTTTCTGCTAATAATGACTCAGAGAGAGAGATGGTGTGATTACAAGGGATAGATTAGACGTTAACAATAGAGCCATGTGAAATGAAAGGTTTCTCTCTGAATTACATACTTAACCAATGAATTCCAAAGGGCTCTCTAATTTCTGGTAGACTTTGTTTTATTCTCTGGTTACTTTTATAGATGGATAAATAAACTTATTCAGGTCTGAACCAAATTTTATTTAATCTTCTGAAGCTCAAACTGAAAATCGAATCAGTGAAAACTATATGGATATTATATTCCTTACTAAATATATTTATAGTAGATCAATAAGGACATTTGTGACTATATAAAGATGTGACACTGTGTAATGAAGGATCAGGGGAAGGTGTGGGTAGGGACCTACAAACAAGCACTTCTGTTTGTATTTTTTTATAGCAGGGGATACATTATGCATTATGATCCACAAGTTCTTAATCGGGACTTTGATTTTCATATTAAATGAAAGAAAAAACACAACAGTTCTTGTTGTTCTTCATAGATTTGGCTAAAACAGGCAGTGCAGCATAAGAAACCAATGTAATGTGCATGGGCTGTATTTATTCTTACCCCATAGTCCTACCATGTCTTGGAGAACCATTGTGTAGGATATTAACTCCACCCACCATCATTTATGGTGCATTGGATTTCCTATAAGTATAATACGCTCCGTACACTGTAATATCCTTATATTATAATGTGAAGAGGAACATTATTTCTTATAATAGATAAGGTTTATATATTTAAAAATGTTTTGCCTTAAAGGATAGCTATCGTGTATAAAGTTTATTTAAAAAAACAGTTAAACTGAAAAGTACTTAGGACAGAGATATAGGACTGGTAATTCCTAACTCTCAGTATTGTTTCTGTGGGGAGCACCAAGCCAAAAAAAACTGATTCTGCCAGTCTTCCTCCTGGCTTCAGCACTATCCTTAATACAGGAATAGTCCAGGACTAACCTGGCAAATGAATACTGTTGGTGCTGTAGCTCCTCAACAAAATGATATTGTGAGGTAGGAATAATCAATCATAAACTTGGAGTCAGGAAGGAATTTTTTCCCCCTTCATAAATTTGGTGGGTTTTTTTTGCCTTCCTCTGGATCAACAGGAAATGAGGATATTGCTAGATGGGTTGGACTGGATGGACGTATGTCTTTATTCAACCTCAAATACTGTACTATACTATACTATACTATACTATACTGTACTATACCTCCCTGCCCCAGGTACTTTCCATTTTTAAACAGTTAATTTTTTATAGATACCCTTTATGGCTGTGTATAGCTTTAAAAACAGTTATGTCTCCAGTACCATTGTAATACTGTAATTTTACAAGTAAATACCGTATATACTCAAGTATAAGCCAAGGTTCTCAGGTTTTAAAAATAGCCTGAAAACCGAACCTCGGCTTATTCTCAGGTCAATTACTCACTCAGCTGCGGCTTGTTCTGCATGTACTGATCGGCCAGCTGATGTCACTTACTCTGTGCCCGTCTCACTTCCCGGCACTGAGTAGTGACGTCAGTGAATGTATTGTGGAGGAATGTTTTGGGCCTGGCCTGAGGGTGCTTGCCGCTGCAGATGTTTGAAATCTACAACTCCCAGCAACTAAAGCATGTTGGGTGTTGTAGTTTCCAAACATCTGGAGTGCCAAGGAATTGGGGGTTATTGTAGAGGATTACTGTCCATTTAAAGGGCAACTAATGCCCTAAAACAATACAGAATCAGGAGGATGGTATTTATTGTTGAAAAGATTGCCTTCTGATTCTGTATTGTTTTGAGGCTGTCCTTTAAATGGTCAGCATAACAATTCCCATACAGTAGTCCCATACAGTAATTCCCATACTGGATTTGGCTATTACTGTATGGGATTACTGTATGGGAATTCTACTGTCCATTTAAAGGGCAACTAAAGCCTCAAAACAATACAGAATCAGAAGGCAGTAGTGGTTATAATTTGTACCCTCAATGTATACTCGAGTATATGGTTAGTAGAAGAAACTGACCATGATTTATCTGTTGTATTCAATTAGATCAACTGGACTTGAAATGTAGTTCTTGAAGACGTTTCGCTAGTCATCCGACTGGCTTTCTCAATTCAGAATGACTTGTACAAGAATCTGTGGCAATTGTGTACCCTGGAAAATCCCAATTAGCATATCACAGCCAGGTGTTAAGGGTGTGATTGGATAGTGGCTAAGAGGTGTTATAGGAACGCCCAGAGTAAGGTGTTAAAACAGCATTGTACATGGCAGACAGTTGGTGTCGAACCCCCCCACCTCTATTTAGGCTTGGTTTATTTATTTTCACATAAATGGCCTCCTTACACCTCTCTTGAACCAGTCACGTTCCTTCGCCAGGTAACACCTCTTAGCCACTATCCAATCACACCCTTAACACCTGGCTGTGATATGCTAATTGGGATTTTCCAGGGTACACAATTGCCACAGATTCTTGTACAAGTCATTCTGAATTGAGAAAGCCAGTCGGATGACTAGCGAAACGTCTTCAAGAACTACATTTCAAGTCCAGTTGATCTAATTGAATACAACAGATATACCATGACCTGGATGAATGAGAACCTTCACAAAAATGACCATGATTTACTTTTTTTCCCAAACCCCATGATTCTCCTTTTAAAATAAACCGTTATGGGGTTGGAACGGAGAACGGCCAATAGGGAATGGGAGCAGCAGTGGAACATTGTTTTAATAATAATCACTCAGTGACATACAGCAGCTGAGTGATTATTATAAGAAAACATTCCACTGCTTCTCCCATTTTAATCAGAGCCTCTTATGTATTATACTGTATAAAGAATCTATGTCGCTCTCCGTTATACACGTGCACCTTATATACTGTACATTTTATTAACTCCTTTTATATATAAATAAATGTGTGTTTATTTATTCATTTTTCCTAGTCATGGCAGTAGAAATATCTTACACTTTTTTTTAGACATTGTTTCATCTAAAATCCATTACAAGAACATTTTTCCTTATGATTTCAATGTCTCCGCTCATTTATCTTATAACAGCACGCCAGCACCGATTTCTGCTGTTTCTGCACAGGGGGTCTTTAAAAGTTTTTTGCAGTAATTGGGGATTTTAATGACAGAGTTTAATGAACTTAAAAACTGCAGCTAACGCCAAGGACAATTTAACATTTGTTTTTTTTTTCCTAGATGTATTTTCAGAAGTTTTATCTCATTTGAGATATAAACAGATTTCATCTATTAATCTGTTCTCTGCTTGAGGGGGCTCACTGCTTAGGAACTTCTTACACACCCCTCGGGCTAGAAAATGTTTAACATGCCATCTGTTTATCATCAGAACAAGCTGTGTTGTATTATTGAATTCAATAAACAGACCCTAGAAAACATTGCTGGTGTTAGTGTACAATAGAGAGTATATGTGTCTTGAGCCCTAAGATTTTTGGTGACCATAGTTGCAATAAGGTGGTTGTATGATCCGGTGAGCGTACAATTGCATTGGCTGAAGAAAACGATCGTCTATACACGGGCTGACGATTGTACGACCCCCGATTGTTCGACTGCAATCATTGTTTGTACATCCACCATTAGAAGGGCCAATGACTGGTTACAGTAGTTAGTGATGTCAGATACAGGATTATTATCTTTCATTATGGTCCCACCACATCGCATTGAAATGTAAGATTTTGCACTTGCATCTGCTTGTCTGCGTTTACTATTTACTACTGTGGGTAAAACACATTAGTAGCGCATTTGCGTCCACATGTCCGCACGTTTTTCTGCATTCTTCTTGAATTGAGACTGAAAATGGACAGGAATATACACAAACGGATGAAAAGTTGTGCACACATGCATTTGATAAAAGGTTCCAATATGTACTGAGAGCTGCTATCCATCTCTATCGCCCCCTTTAGGCAATGCACCAAGCCGATAGCTTAGCCGCTATTGGCTTAGTACATTGGTTGTGGCAGTTGCACGCCCAAGTTTTTACACACCGCAGCAACCAGGCCATTATTTGTGTCTTAAAGCAGCGTTAACCTTTAGTACATTGGTTAACAAGTCTTTAAGACACAAATACCCAACTCTCGGTCTAAGTTTAAGAAAATTTTAAAAAATATCCATGAAAACGCTAATTGGGCCTATCAAAAAAATTCCTATCAACAGCCACGTTATCAGGTCTCAAGCAGTAAGAAAAATGGTGCAAGGTGTTGTAGTTCAGTTCTTCTTGATCGATTATGGATAGGAAAATCAGCCAATCAGCTGCACCATCTTGCAGGAATCTACCAGTGTATGGGACATGACCGTATATAGACTTGAAACTTTCTTGTCTGTGACTGTTCTATTGAGATTGGTTGTAATATACTGCATGTGACATTACAGGAATACAGTGAGACTGGATCTTAAATACAACAAATATATTTCCTTTGGCTTCATCTCATAAAACTACCAGACAGAATTTTCGTTCTGTTTAAATTATCTGAGCGAAACCATTTCCCCAGCTTAGCTCCAGAGTCATATTTCATTGTAAATACCTATTCCAAGGGAGATTGTTTTTAGTTCTCCTTTGTCTTTTTGTATTAGAATGTGTTGCAGATCTAATGTCCTCGAGCAAGGGCGATTGGCAGCGATTAACTGGAAGGACCACAGTGGGAGCTCAGTTCAATTCTCTGCTTGTAGGAAAAGGTGCTGGATATTGTTAAGCTGATAGGAAGGTGGAAAGAGTTTGACAGGGACAATAACTAAATCTAGAAGTACATCGACATACACAAAATTCTATGGGGGAGATTTACCCAGAGTCGCAATCGCTCTGGGCAAATCTCCCTTCCGTGATTCAATGTCGTGTTAGCACACATGGGTAAATCCCATAAGGGATTTACCCGCAGCATGACTTATAATTATTAAACCGGTGAGCGCCAGATGCACGGGTGACTTTCACGTAACCCACGCATTCGCCGCTAATATGGAGTGCACGTGAATGGATAGCGACCCGGTTAGTGCGATTTTATCTCCATATTATTGCCCAGTGGCTCTGGGTTAATGGGCCACGATATGTTATAATTAAAGGGAAACTAACTAACTGAATGTAAAGCAGCATGTAATGGAACAGGATACACTGCATGGAGACTGAAAGGAAGTTTAACTCTTTTAAATCCCTACTTATAGCATTGCAGTATGGGTAAGAAGCAAAAGGACTTTAGCTTCTCTGAATGACTGGGTAGCCTGTAATGTCTTGATTGCTGTTCACGCAAGCTGGTGATTGGAACACCTGTATGAATTTAAATGAAGGACTGTCACAATGTATGTAGTCTTGGTTCCTTTCCTGGGGCAAAGATAAGCTTTTCATTTCAGCTGAATTAAAAGCATTTTGCAGAAATTCTTTTTTGGAGTCATAGTTTATTTTAATATAAAGTCGGGTTCACTTCCCCTTTAATAAAATAATGCCTTCATATCATTCCTATACAGGTAGAGTTAGTAATTCAGTTTCTAGAATAAAGGTCTTTGGAAACTGCATGCAAAATTAATAAAAAAATTTTTTTTCACAGAGCTAGATAACCTACAGCCAATCAAACCAACATTCACACATCTAGATAACCTACTGCCAATTGGAACAACATTCAAAGAGCTAGATAACCCCCAGCCAATTAGAACATCATTGACAGAGCTAGATAGCCAATCAAAGTAACAGAACATTCATAGACAACCTTCAACTAGATCATTATGAAAATTCACAGCAAAAATATAATTTTCTCATAATAACTGCGAATGGAAAGACCTAAAGCGCCCATAACATCCATTCAAATGAAAAATTGTATAAATAGGTAAATCACCCCAACCCCAAAACTTCAGTAGTACGAAAACTGGCAGTTGTAAGATTAACCTATTGCAAAATGTTTTTCTGCCCTTTTACTCTGTTTTTAAAAAGGTTTCTGCCTGTTTGCTAAGCTTTCTGAGCTTGTTATGAGCTTGCACATGCTCAGAGGAGGCAGCTACTGGAATAGCATTCAGTTATTGGCTGTGATGTCAACTGTCATTTCTATGACTGACAGTTTCTAACTGGAAGTAGAAAGAGAGGTAACAGCATTTCAGGATAGTCTTATACCTTTCAGCTTTCTAACTATCGCTATTTGGGGGTTCGGGGAGGGATTTTACCTGAGGAAGTGGGACGCTCACGAAACGTGTCAGATGTGTGACGCTCAGGGGTACCCGTTTCCTGTACTCTGTGTGCTAATCCATGGTTTTAATTATCTATCAATAAAATGATTTTTACTTATCCCGTGAGTAGCGCATCCTATTCCCTTCTTCTATTGCATAATTTACAACTTTACATTTGAAGGTTTGACTTCCCCTTGAATAAAATGTTAAGGTGGTATTTTGTGGTGCTGTCTAAGGGCTAGGCCACACTAATGTGCTTTTAAGAAACGGGCTTTCACACACTGGAACACGCGCACAATCGAGAGCGTTAACGTGAGCTCGGGAGAGTGTGGCCTCACCCTAACAGAGCATTTCCCCCAATCTGTACACAGTGTGGCGAGTAGATGTGAAAACCGTCTCTAGCCTATGAAGTCACATTGATATCTGCAGTGTGAGCCGTGCACACGGAATATAGAACATCACAAGACCGTACAGAGAGAGGAACAATATAATGTGGTAAGAAGGACTGATGGGATTTCTAGTCTAGTGGACTGTCGATTTCATTTAAATGTGTAAAAAATACCTACGAAATAGATTTGGATGTGAAAATGTATCTTCTCATTGGAGAGTTACCTCTGAGTACACACAGGTAGATAATGTCAGATTGCATTGCTGTACGTCTGTGTGAGACTGGAGCCAATACCAGAACTGCCTTTAATTCTCTTAGGATGTGGATCTGTCGGTCATTGTTTTTCTTACCTGTGCTTTGTACTGAAAAATAATAAAGAAGTAAAAATAAATCAGAACATTGAGAAGGTGACATAGAAAAACACAAACCATTAATGGCAAGGCTGGATATGGGGAAAAGTTGGATGAAGGTTTAACTTAGGAGCCAACTTTAGGGGTCCCTATTGGGTTTTACACGTATAGTGACTCATTTACCCAGAGCCACACTAACCGGTTAGCGTGACTTTAACTCCATATTGGTGTCGGATGTGCAGGTTACACAAAAGACACCTGTGCTTCCTTCGCTCGCAATTCAATATCATCTTTGCTTTTAGCGCATGATTTTAACGCTGGCTATTAGCAGGCTAAATACATGCTGCGCTAACGCGATATTGAATCGCAGAAGGAAGATTTCCCCGAATCGATAGCAGCTCTGGGTAAATCTCCCCCATAGTCTTGTTTATGGACAGTGAGACACAACTGGGAGATCTCTTCTTAAAGTCCCGCTAACCCGTTTAGGGAGACCCGTATCTTAACTGTTTGGTTTTTATATGTGACTGTCCTGTTCATGTCTTTATATCCCAAATTGCTTTGCATTCAAGTTGTCCTGTGTTTGGGCATCACTGGTATTTATATAAACCTGGTCATTATAAATGGAATAATGGTTTCTGTGGTTGTTTGTGATCAGAACTGTGATTCAACCATTATTATGATTATTTCAGATGTTTCATGGTAGACCTTAAGCACATTAGTCTTCCACCATACTTCTCAACTTCCCGTCTTTCTATGGGACTGTCCCGATTCTTTGGATCTGTCCAACAGTCTCGGATCTGCCCAACAATCGTCACGCAATGCTAGAGGAACAAGTGGGAGGAGCTGCAAGGAAACCTTTCTTTTGATGTTCTAGATTTTCTTCCTGTTGAAAATCTTTAATTATGTTTCTTTAGAGCAGACAAAGCAGTTACAGGAGGTTTTATCCTTAAATGCCACTTATTCTCTGCTTTTAAGATATTAATCACGCAGACACCATAATTATCATTTCTTTATGTGATTTCATGCTGGTATGTCAGCTATCTGTGTGATTGGGTTTGGCATTACAATGAAGTCCTGATTCATTAGAGCCCATTCTATTAAGATTGACAAGTACATTGTATGAATCCCTGGGAATACCAATATATTCTTATTTGTTCACAAGTTGTACAACAGAAACATTCTGGGCACATTAAATCCCTTGCTGAGTGGAAGTCCCAATATCATTTTACTGCCTGAAGGCTCAAGAAAATAAAATGACTTTCTTCAAGGGGAACATTGCTGTATTTATAAGATAGTTCTATCTGCCATTTATATGTAGAAATAGAGGGCTGAAAGATTCATTGAGAAGAGCTGTAGACACCCTATTATATATTTTAACATACACAGACTTTGACTAAACACAAGGGTTTCCTAGGAAGTGTCTATTTAGGAACAGATTGTTCTTGCACCTGCAGGGGTATAAGATAGACTGGTGAGCATGTCATACATTAGTACCACGTGATAGAAGTACTGTATATAACTATTACATTGGCAGTCAGTGTCAAATGAGGGGCCCCACCAAGAAATGTTAAGGGCCCACCAAGAAATGTTAAGGGCCCACCAAGAAATGTTAAAGTGCAAATACATAAAAAAATAGCAGTATTTTTCCATCCTAATGACCTTAAAGGGACTGTCCACCCCTCTTTTCAAAAACTGATATAATGTAGATAACCCCCCAAAACCTTAACTTTGTTTTAGTAAAAATTTAGAAATCCGCTCCCACACAGAGTTATTATACTCACAAGCTCCTCGCTCCACCGCCGCTTCCGGGTTCTTCTCTCAGTCTCCACTGTGGTTGCTCTGTTCTTTTCGTGTTCTTGAGCAGCCGCGGTGGAGACTGCTCCGGGAATCGCAGTCAGTGATTGGCCGTGACATCACTGTCATGGCCGACACTGACTGCCTTACCTGGAAGTGCAGAGCCGCGGCGGTGGAGCGAGCGTGGGAGCGGATTTCTAAATTTTTACTAAAACGAAGTTAAGGTTTTGGGGGGTTATCTACATTATATCAGTTTTTGAAATGAGGGGTGGACATTCCCTTTAACCTGCCCATCAAGCATTGTGTCTGTGTATAAATAAATGCTCCTGAAATACTGACTTCCTGTTTGCAGGACCCCTAGTAGAGACCGTTATGGTCTTGTCCTTGACCCAGCACCTGGGTTGATTCATTTGCTCAGTAGAGATCTGAGCATGTGTGACCCATCCAACAGCCAATCAGTAGAAATTACTGTTGGGAACATTCCAAGGATGTGGTGCATCCTGGGAAGAAGGGCCGTTACAGAACATGCCATCTTTTTTAAACCACATTCTGTGGGAACCAAACATTTTAATCAAAGTTAATTGTCAATTGAATTTCAACATCAAATTTCACATTTCAACACAGAATTTAGTATTTTTGACACCCCATGTTCAATTTCCGACATCCATTTAGAATTTTCGGCATCTCATTTCAATGAAATGACGGAAAGTTACGCCAGATCTGCAAATTTCTGTATTTCTATCTGGAAACCAGGTTCAGTTTGAAATCAGGGCTCATCACTACACCACATTTCATCTCTTATTATATTTCACTCTGTAAGACTCTAATATGTTTGTGTAACTAAATATTGAAGCACAGTTATCATTTCCTTGGGGGTTTAGGTCATCCCCTGGGGAGGAGGTGATTTTAAGGACTATATTTGACCTTTACACATTTTCTCTGATGTAATTGATGAATGGACTTGTGGGCCCACTGGGGAAGTTCCTTGAATCCTGGTAGGACAGTTTGACCCTGTTGACAATGAATGTGATTGTTATAGTTTTATAACAGTTGGCATATTCTAGATTGGGCACTTCAAATGACTGACAATGTGGGACCTTGTATTTGGCTAGGATTCCCCTTAACTATAAATGACACGGAAATGGGAACAGGAGTAAATTTGCGCCCTTTGTTCTTACTTACCCTTTAAGTCTAGTTTACCTAGTCTAGTATAACATAGCGGTAATAGCGAAATAACTACAGGGTCCGTTAAGGAAAACCAACATTTAAATAAAAACATTTGACTGTTTTATAATTTGATCCTTTATCAGCTGGCTTTCCAGATTGAAGACAAATATATATATCTATAACTATCTATATATATATAGATATATAGATAGATATAGATATAATTATACGGTTACAATACATAATAATACAGTTACAATACATAATAATACAGTTACAATACATAATAATACAGTTACAATACATAATAATATGGTTTACCATAAAAAATGTGACATTGTTTGGAAACAAAAAACTCTTCTGGATCATTCAATCAGCCTGGATAACTGGATTGTGCGGTGCGGTCTGGCTGGAGGTTTGGCCAATGTGGTTAGTTTTATATGTAAATCCGCAGTGCAAATGTTAGAACTGGTTAACCAGACTGCTCTATGACTCTAGAATGGACCCTCGCTTTGCTCTTGTGATCAGAGACATTACAGGTGGCTCCATTTACAGGCATGCTCAATATTGTGTCTGCAGCCTAAAAGATGCAGCTGTCAGGTGTCAGGGCCTTGCAGGAGGGTTGAGGGTTGCAGCAAAGGTATTCGTTGTGGAACTAAAACTTTAAACATCCTATGGTAGACAAAGGCTTTATGGTCTTTTTGAATTGAAGGGCGCACATTCCCGGATGGTCTTTAACATTCCATGCAGTGCGTTATTTACATACATTATGTGCCAAACATGGGAAAAACCATCTGTGACTATGGCAATCATCCAAATCTTTTAATGACCACAACATTGTCTATATTATTATGAGTAACCTTGACTTTGCTCTATGATTGTAAAGACTTCCAGATCCACGGTGGAATTATGTTATGGAATTCCCTCGTTCTAACTGAATCATTCCTCCTTACAGCATTTAGCCTTGTAATAAGCCCTGATTTTCCTGGATGACGTTTCTATTTTTCGTGATTTGATGGAGCTTTCATGATGTATTTTTGTGCAGCTTTACCAACTTAAATAGTATATAGAAGTCAATGAAATATACAAAAACAGAATTTTGATTGGTCAAAGATCGATAAAAAAATCCAGCAGCCAATCAAACCGTGTTGACCAGCTTTTTTAAGCAAACACCTGTCATAATACCTGCTGATAAACCCCAGCCATGTACCTAGTTCAATGAAATACTTTTTGTTCCATGCACTTGTTCCTGATTTTATAAAAACATTAATTTACAATAGAGAAAAATGTCAGTAAATTCTTTAAAACGCTGATGGTAGAGACCTTAAAAAATGGTTTCTAACCCATTGAATTTATCGCTAAGTACAGCTTTTATAATAGACCCTATTATGTCCATGTTTTATTAATCTTATTTAAACATTTATATAGAGAGACCTCAGATAACCTGACAAAGGCAAAAACCAAAGCTTGTTGGTTAAATGGGAAAGACCATGTCTATTTATTATTTCATGGTAATAGGAATCTCCAGGGAGAGAGAGAGCCGGGGGCAAAGGGGACACCTCTAAAGGAAATCTACAAGGTATAATTACATTTGTTCATGATTTTTAACCAAAGCGCTGTGTTAACATGATGAATCATTTGCCTTACTATCCAGCAGTTCAAAGGCAGAGCATTTTGAGTAGACAACCCAGTCACTTACTCTTTGCACCTGCCCATGAGCGTCCACAGAAAATTGTCTGGGGGGGGGGCACAGTGGATAAATAAACAGTGTGCGTACCGCTCTGCCGCTGTGGAAGAGGGTGTGGCTTGTGGAATGGGCGTGGTGTGGATAGTTTGGAAAATTTATTGTTAAAAAATAATAACATTTAAAAAGTTTTGGAGTTGAAGGGTAATCTTGCCCATTTCATTTAAATTAATACAACACAGAATTGTGTGACATAAAGGAAATATGCCTTGACAGGTATCCTGAAAAAAAGCACATTTTTCTCAAATAGATAGAGATACAGAGAGATAGACAGATAAACAGACAGAGATATATGAATAGATAGATAGGCACAGAGAAAGAGACATCATACGGGGATTATTGATATGGGATTTTTAATAGTTACATCACACTGGGATTATTGATATGGGAATTTTGATTCAGTTAAATAATACTGGGATTATCGATACAGGTACATCATACTGGGATTATTGATATGGGATTTTTGATAGTTACATTACACTGGGATTATCGATACAGGTACAGTAGCCCCCACCATCACTGTGGATGTGCGATCAGCTGTTTAAAAACAACTGATTGGGCGGAGCGGGGGTGTGTCTGGGGCCAGGTCTCCAAGCCTGCAAGAGGACCCAGGCCCCTGCCGTCACGCTCCTGTGCTCTGCACTTGTGATCGGTAGTGCAGAGCAATGATTTAAGGTGCCCATACATTACACTTACCTCTGACCAATCCACAACATTTAATCAATATTCCTGGAACCACCTTTTCCGGTTCTTCCTCACGACCGACATATGATTTTGAGGTCTTGTCTGGCCCCATTCATTTTGCGATCGTATGTTAGTTGCAAAAGAAGAACCGGAAAGGCAGGTCCAGGAATATTGATTGAATGTCGTGGATCGGTGGGGTGGTAAGTACTAATGTACGGGCACCTTAACATAGTCAGAGCAGGAGTTTTAATCTCCCGCTTGCTCTAATTGGGTAGATTGGGGTGAGAGGCTCCCTCTCTATGAAGGGTTCGGGCACTCGTTTTATTAAAGGGCTAGTAGAAGTGCCCTCCCTTGCCCTATATGCGAACGCCTATGGTCCTGCCTCCTATTCTGGGTGAAGGCTACTGAACATTAAGCTGCTGGGGCAGGGGCGGCTATAAAATCTTGCTGCTATAAAGGATTTTTAATCTCTGTGTAAAAGCAATTCCATAGGCAGATGATTTCTCTGTTTTATCAACATTTTATTAATGCAGTTTTCATCGTAAAAGTAAGTCTAATGCTGGCCATGCACCAAAACAATATTACGGCATTTAATACCATATGAACAACCAATAGCTTGGCGCTGGTTCCTATGACCAAATGATGGTTTGTGAATGTTGCAGCTATAACGCCAGGTGCAAATTAATTGCGCTGGGCGGTTTTCTAAATGCCGCAGGGGACTCTAGGAGGTAAGTTTGCAGCATATGGCCAGCTGAAGAACAACAGGTTTCTGTGTTACAGAGGCTGCTGGGATATCTAAAGTTCCATTTGACTTCCCAGATTCAGGACATTGGGAATTAGGAATCATTAGAATTGTTAGACCCCCTGATACCAGCACAGGTATCAAATAGCAGATTCCAAATGAAACCAGCTAAGAATAGAATGGTAAGAATTTCATTCACTGGTCTCTGTGGAATTAGACGGACTGTTTCATTATCACTAATGTTTTAAATACATTGAAAAATCTCCTCTGTGCACCCTGGGAGGACCCCGCCAGCCGGTTATTTGGTAGTGTCCTAATTCAGCGATAATTAACATTAACCCTGGAATTGTTCTGTGCGATCTCAGTTCCCCCAGTTTAGTGGTGACATCAGACAGAGAACATCGGACGGCCGTGAGTCATGTTGGTTAATTGAGATGCTTTCAGGAGATGCAACATCCTCCCTGTAGTGCTTAATGGCAAAAATGCTGAAAGTCACCCTAAGGACTTGGCCTGGAGATAAACATGTACTATATTATATGTGGGATTTAAACACAAGAACCAGGTTTTAGTTTGTTAACTGGAGTCTAGAAGAAAATAAATATAAATAGTCTGGGGGAAATCTAATTGGAGCTAAAAGTGTGGTAGATATATCCCTATTGTCTATGTGGTGCAGGCCAACAGATTATCGGCCGAAACATCGTCTGTCGCAGGTCGGGACCCGCGATCGCACGTGTGTCCAAGGCTTTAGAGAACGGGGGGTCGGGTTAGATTGCGGGTGAGCTTTGGTTTTTGGGATTAGGACAAGGAATCCAAACTTTCCAATAAATGAACGTTAGGGGAGACATTGAATTTTCATTAGGATTATTTTTTTTCCCTGGAACTGCCAGTTTGGAAATTCCAAGAATCTGACTGATTTCTATCAAATTTTCAAAAATTATAACGTGTCATTGAAAAATCGGATATTCGAAAAAAATTGCATTTCAAATTCGAAAACAGTAAACGTTTGATTTTATTGACGTTTTTAGAGTTTCACCAGTATAAGGAACCTGTCCTGGCGTCCCTGACTGCCTAACTGTGTCCCATGGGTAGGGCATAAATAGGCCCCACCCACGCTCTTACCATTATGGGATATATAAAAAAGTTGGGATATATGCTAACTACAAACCTGCAAGGAATGCTGGGTTATAATTTAACAGAACCTGCTTTTATTTATTTTGGTTTGACATTTTTATGGGTAGATTTACCCAGAGCCATGATCTCTCTGGATAAATCTCCACACCCAGGTTTGCCGAAACCCTATAGGGACTCACTGCGAGAGTTTAGCGGGCATTAAATGCGCTGAATGTAGCACAGATGCAATATTAAATCAAGAGTGCCGGTTGTGCGGGCATCTTTTGGGCGCTCCTTGGTAAATGAGCTCCTTAGAGTTTTTATAGAATCCATTGACCAATTGGGACCCTGCCTTTTCCGACCGCTTTTCCCTGGCCTGAGCTCTAACATCCTTTTAGTTTTGTCTGGTTTCATTATCCATTGATCTCTCGATGTAATTATCCTTGTCTGAGGGAGACGAAGGTGACAGTACAGACCGCCCTGCGCATTATCAGGGAGATTCAATAAAAGTTCTTATCGTTTAAAATGGTGCTAATTTTGCCCCAACCAATCAGATCTTATTTAACATTTGAAAGCTAAGATATAATTGGTTGGGGCAAAATTAGCACCA
Organism: Hymenochirus boettgeri; assembly: GCA_019447015.1. Classification (NCBI taxonomy): domain Eukaryota; kingdom Metazoa; phylum Chordata; class Amphibia; order Anura; family Pipidae; genus Hymenochirus; species Hymenochirus boettgeri. The sequence goes on along the minus strand of CM033475.1, from coordinate 28,322,121 downwards.
TTTTTAACAATAAGAACTTTTATTGAATAACCCTGTATGTCTTTAAAAAGTCTGTGCCATTAGAATGTATTGAGTAAAATGATCCCTGTCATATAGCGACGGGACTTCAGGACATCCGGAGACATTTCTATGTAATTCACAGCAGCGGAGACTTTCTTATACCGTCACCATCTGTTAGTTAAGATCTATATTAGGATGCAGACACCATACAGCACCGAACGGAATATTTCATCTACAGGAGACAGTTTGTAAATTGTTCCAGTGACATCCCCAGCACTTTAAAAAATTAGGCCAGTAGTAATAATAATAATAATAATAACAATGATAACAATAAAAATAATGATAATAATGATAATAATAATAATAATAATAATAATAATAATGATAATAATGATAATAATAATAATGATGATAATGATAATAATAATAATGATGATAATAGTAATAATAATAATAATGATGATAATGATAACAATAATAATAATAATGATGATAATAGTAATAATAATTACATAATCCTCATGCTCCTCCCTGCTCCCCCTCATTCCTCCTCCTGCTGCTCCTACGTCCTCCTCCCTCCTCCTGCCCTCCCTCCTCTCCCTCCCCCTGCTCATCCTCCTACATAATCACTGAAATCTCATAACTACTCTCTACTTCGACATGCGCCTCTTGCTCCTCGCCTATACTGCTCCCCATCCCCCCTCCTCCTCCTCTACTCCTCCTCCTCTCTCCTCCTGCTGCCGCCTCAGTCCCTACCTCCTGCCCCTCCCTGCCTCCTCCTCTCCTGCTGCTTCCTCGTCCTCTCCACTCACCTGCCTCCTCTCCTCCTTCCTCCTCACTCTTCAGTCTCCTCACTCACTCCCTCTGCTCCTCTTGCTCCTCCTCCTCCTGCTCCTCCTGCTCTCCTTGCTCCTCTCCTCCTGCTTCCTCCTGCTCCGCCTCCTCTCCTCCTCTCTCCTCCTCCTCTGTCCTCCTCCTCCTCCTCCTCCTCCTCCTCCTCCCCTGCCTCCGCATCCTCCTCTGGTCGTCCTCCTCCTCCTCCTGCTCCTCCTCCTCCTCCTCCTCCTCTCCTCCTCCCCCTCCGCCTCCTCCCCCTCCTCTCCTCCTCCTCTGCTCCTCCTCCGCCCTCCTCCTCCTGCTGCTCCTCCTCCTGCTCTCCTCCTGCTCCCTCCGCTCCTCCTCCTCTCCTCCTCTCCTCCTCCTGCTCCTCCCCCTCCTCCTCCTCCTCCTCCTCCTCCTGCTCTCCTCCTCCTCGCTCCTCCTGCTCCTCCTCCTCCTCCTCTTGCCTCACTCCGCCTGCTCCTCCTGCTCCTCCTCCCTCCTCTCCTCCTCCTGCTCCTCCTGCTCCCTCTCCTCCTCTCCTCCTCCATCCTCCTCCTCCTCCTCCTCCTCCTCCTCCTCCTCTCCTCCTCCTCCTGCCTCCCCTCTCATCTCCTCCTCCCTCCTCCTTCCTCCTCCTCCTCCTCCTCCTCCTCTCCTCCTCTCCATCCTCCTCCTCCCGCTCCTATACCCACTCATATGATATACACCCATGGAATCAATTCTTGTATGTGTTTCTCGTATGTGTCATGGACTGGCTGATCGTTTCTCCCCTCCCCCCCAGCCCCTGGCTGAAGGTAAGGGAGCAGTCCCTTGGGTGCAGAAAGAAGAAGGCAGGCAGGGTTTGACCAACATACATCAAATCTAAACCATTTTCCACCGCTCTGTATAACTAGTAAACCCAAATGGCAATCACATGCTGATTTCTACAGGATGAGGTGTGGGCATCCTGGGAAATATTTGCGGTGGCATTGTGGGTGTCGGTTGTGGTGTGCAAGCGCAGGCTTTGGGTGGTTATGGCGTGTGCAACAGGTGCGGTGTGTCAGTGCATATCATCCATAGTATATAGTATTACTTTCATTATAAACAGAAACGGCCTGTGTAAAACTGAGTAGCGCGTCTGCCCTACTTCTGACTTTTTTGCTGTTCTTCCTGCAGGGACGTGTTCCCCGACCTTTCCCAGTCCAGAGCCATGTACACTAAGTTACCATTGCTATTTTGCCTAATATTAGGCGGATATGTGCAGATAATTTTTGAAAATCTCTCGAATCTGCAGGTGGAACGGTGTAGCATTTCGCCCATTCTAGTAACAATGTGTCGATCTTTGAAAAGTTAGCTATGGCCCACACTACAACAGCACTAAATCGCCACGCAATCGTGAGCATTATCGCACGCGATTGTGTGCGTCATTCTTGTGTGTTTTCCATTTGCGCTTGCGTTTCCGCGTTAACGCCACCAAAATGGTGAACGCATGCGTTACCAAAACGGAAACGGATGCTCAATCGACTGCGCATGGGAATCGCGGGGATTTTTGCGTTCCCGCGATTTCCATTATACTAAATCGCATGCGCTTTCGCAAACGCAAAACGGAAGTGGGCCTAGCCCTAAACGAGGACTGAGCATGAGGCAAGATTGGACTCGTTTAATCCCAATGTTGTTGGGGTAATATATTTCTTTTTTTAAATCTGGATTTGAATTTGCAATGGAAACCTTCCTCGTCTATGTACGTTTATGTTAACGGTTCCCTCTCTGTCTTAAGTTCATTTCCCTTTGGTACGTCGGGGGAAACGCGATTTCTTTTGTAGCAGTAAAAACATATAAAGGGGTTTTAATGTCTCTTTTCAATGCGAAGAAATCAGGTGTTACTGTAACACTGTATGGGGCGAAATGAAAATAAATCCCCAAATGCCTTTCAATGAGAGGTTTTTTATACTGGATAGACAGTGAATGGCATTTAATACCCAGGAAAGTGGAGTCTGTTTGGGGTTATTATGCTGTACTCTCTAGCGTTGATGTCTATTGAGCTGAACAGTACCGTGAATTCCGTAACCCACGCCCTGGAGAGCCCTCAAGACTCTGAATCATATAAAGACAAAATAAATGTGACACTTGGGCGATGTGAGTGTACGTTCTGTATTACCGACATATTGCCAGGCTCTGACATGATCGATGTAAACTCAATGACTGGAAATGTATGAAGTGAGGACATCAAAATTATATGAACCATAATACTAGGAATTATCGGCAACCTGGCACTGATGGAAACTGCCTCACAATACAGGCTCTCCATTAGACAGTCAATAAGTAACAGTACTACTCCTGAACAGTAACCCATTACAGACTGGTAAACCAATACTGATTGGTTAAAGGCAAGTTCACCCTCAAAACACACACAAAAAGAGATTAGTCAGTTATCTGCCCCAACCCCAACTGCTATTTTTACAGTTTATTACATCATTTGTAATTAAATATAAAGTTCACTCTTCCTTGCTGGCAAAGGTATCTGCCTCCCCCCTTGAGAATGTGCAGAAGAGGCAGCAAGGAAACAACAATCAGTCATTGGTTGTGATGTCAGCAGTCACAGACTTGATTGTAGGGAGGAGCCAGCTTACTCTGCCAGAATGGGCATAATAATTATCATTAATATCTGGTTAGTAATGCAGGTAATAAAGTTCAAAATTATCAGTTGGGGGCAGTAACTGACATTTCACCAGTTTTTTGTTTTAAGGGTGACCATGCCCAAAGACAAATGTACAGAAGTGAAAGGTCACTTAGTAGGCTTATTTAATAGGAGGTGCACATTAATAAACCCTACTGTGTATTTAGAGGAATATTACACATAACTGTACTAATAGCATCATTAATTCTAAATAAATAATTTGATGTACGGTATAGTATACACAATTGTGTACTGCGAATTATAAATGTTGCTGTTGTTGTTCTATGCCTGAGAATCCAGGGCACCGTTATTTAGATTATATTGACATTGCCCTAAGGCTAGTTAGTATAGTCCAAGGTGCAACAAGTAAATAGACTGTATGGTAATCCCAAGTCTCTTAACATGTTACAATGTCCCAGAGGGCTTTTGCTTTTTCCTTTGTATTAGAAGCCAGTGTGGCCTCTTCCTTACGGCTGTAGTGATTGTGACTAACTGTTGCTGAAACCTAAACTGACACAAATAGCGTCTTTACTGTATATTTATACACGTCTGTCAAACAAGGGAATGTAATGAATGGGCATGCACAAAAAGGGATTGGAAGATTGTTACATTATAATATTTTAACTTGCTCTTATTGAAAAATGCCGTAAATCATCACCAGTCTGGGGCTGATCTGGCGTAAACCGTTACATAGCTAATAGACCTAGAATAAATACATCATTAGCCGAGAATTCCTTATAATGACTCTTAATGTGATCCTACCATCTAAACATAGAAAAGATAATCAATGCACATTCCTAGGCCCCATACAATATCATATTATCTGCACACTGGCATACTTTATAAACAAAGGGGTTTTAGTATACATTACTGTGATCACATGAATGAAAAGCCTTCCACCACGTCAAGGTAACCCCAGTCTGGAAGGTCCTAACGTCTAACCTTTTCAATTTCTTTTACTTCAATTACGATTAGCAAACTTTTGCATTTCTCATTCTTACACACTGGATCCATATAACAGGCTCTCTCCCTTCCCCCTCAGCCCTAGGCTTTTAAAATGAGGGAAGAGGCCATCCAGTGCTTATATTAAAGGCAGAGGACCTCCCATTAAAGGGGCGTGTTGGGGTGCTATTACCACAGGAGGCTTGACCAAGCCTCCCAATAAAATACATACAATACAAGAATTGTGGAAGCACTCCAATTAGGCTAATTTACAACTACATTTAGCGGAAGTGCTACTGATCAGTAGCACTTCCGCTAATGTAGTTGTAAATTAGCCTAATTGGAGTGCTTCCACAATTCTTGTATTGTACCTACCATCTATAAGGTATAATGTGCCCCTTACAGTGTAGTGAAGGATAAGGCTGCTACCGTAAACTTTGTGAGGGTTCGGTGTAATCATTTTTATTAAAATCTTGGATTTGGTAAAAGGAATTTTATCCTTGGCCAACAAAAAAAAAAAAAAGAGGTAGAGTATTTATAGCATTGTAAAAGAATTTAAAATTTTTGATGGTGATTTGCTTTTGGTTTAGATTAAAGGGCAGGTTTCCCTCAAATGCATCTACCAGTGACGCTGCTACTGAAAGAAGCATCTAGAACAAAGAGAGGTAACAGCATTGCAGGTTAGGCTTACTCTCTCAGTTTTAAACCTTTCCACTTTTGAGGGTGGTTTACATATATAGAATTTTTGATCTGAGGGGTGAACTTGCATTCAAATTTTCAGCTAATATTTTCCTTTCCTATATGAATTACACTTTTTTTTATGGAAACCACCTGCTGTCTCTTGTATGTTAAAAATATTGTAACTATTGCTTGGTTCATTCCACACGTGAAATGGCCATTTAACTAGCAGGCGTGAAACTGAGCGCCGCCCAGTGATCTTAAAGCTGGGGTACACACACAGTACAGATTTTGAAAGATGACAGACCAAGTGAAGGAGAATTCCCCTGCATTGCAACTGTGTTTTGTTTTTTTTTTAGGGTTGGCAAGGAATCGGGAGGTAGTCAATATTTTAAATGTGATTGCGTAAAGACTTACTGGTAGGTGGTGTGTGTGCCTGATGGTACTTAATTGTAAGCTCTTTGGGGCAGGGCATGAAGTGAAGGATAAACGAATTGGAATCATGGTGTAATATATTCATTGCTAGATAAGAAAATACATATAATACAAACACAAGGGAATGCTAAACTTGGAGCTCTCAAAATAGCTATATTGCCTTTCCCCAGGAAACAGATGGTAGACTTATAGCATTTGTATCATCCTTGCAATATCTCATTGGATCGTTGTTTGGTCCATCGGGCTGCTGTCGGACAATGGAAAAATTTTTATCGACCAATCCCAATTATACGATGGATTGGTACATGTATGGCCTCACTAGCTGGACTTACAGGATCTGGTCCTGCAAGTTCAGGCTTTGTAGTGTGTCCAGGGAAGCAGATTACAGAGCCTGAGATAGAGTCTCTTATCCCAATTCATATATAATCTAACCAGACTCCCTTGTACCCCTAGCCCCTTGGGATCTAATAGTAAACTGTCTAGTGTCGTGTATAAGGCAATACTGGGTTCTATCGTAGAAACAAACCCAATAAATGTCAAAGGGATCGGAAGTTCTGAACTTTGGAAAATAACATTATTTCATTTTCTGTGTAATATTAATATTAACTGTGTTTTTAACAGCAATAAGTCTAAAATAACATTAACGCAAACTGGGACAGAAACAAAAATCTTAATTGATACAGTTAAATAATACTGGGATTATTGATACAGGTACATCATACTGGGATTATTGATATGGGATTTTTGATACAGTTAAATAATACTGGGATTATCGATACAGGTACATAATACTGGGATTATTGATATGGGAATTTTGATTCAGTTAAATAATACTGGGATTATCGATACAGGTACATCATACAGAGATTATTGATATGGGATTCTTGATACAGTTAAATAATACTGGGATTATCGATACAGGTACATCATAATGGGATTATTGATATGGTATTTTTGATACAGTTAAATAATACTGGGATTATCGATACAGGTACATCATACTGGGGTTATTGATATGGGATTTTTGATACAGTTAAATAATACTGGGATTATTGATACAGGTACATCATACTGGGATTATTGA